>ABLG01001168.1:0-43686 GCA_000172435.1 Meloidogyne hapla | reverse complement strand
GTATAAATATGTATGATGTTTTAAGGTTAAGTATATTTTACGGAAAATGTTTTGTTCGTTACTGTTTTTATTCCGGAAAAAATGTTTATTTAAGTTTTGTTATCTTTCCGGAAAAAGAAATATTCTCGCTAAGTTTTTAGCGTTTGTTATGTTTTGATCAGAAAATGTTTTTTTTGTTTTTTCGGAAAAAAGTTTATTTGTTTCAGAAATATTTTTAATTTTTACAAATTCCGGAAAGTGTTTTGTCGGTAAAATTTAAATGTTCCAATTTAGACATTATAAAATATTTAAATTAAAATTTAACAAATAATTAGTGTTAGATAATGAATAATTAATAATATTCTTTGAACATTTAACATTTAGTAAAAATTTAATTTGTAGCTTATACAAAAAGATGAAAAAATTAAAATTTAATGGCAGGTTAGAGAATAATTTCGTGATTTTTAAATTTTATATAATAATTTTTTGAGATAGAATATTTTTGCTTTGTATATATAATTAAATAAAAATTCATTAAATAAAAATATCTACATATTAAAATTAAATATTAAAATATATTAAAATGAAAAGATAAAATAAAAAGACTTGGGAAACTATTAAATTTTTATTTTGCCATTTAAACACGTGTTATTTCCGACATTTTCCCCAAAAGTGATAGTGAAAAAGTAAAAAAGAATAAAAATAAACCAAGAAATAAAAATGTGTAGTAGTGTGAAAATGAAGAAGAAAAAATTCAAAGGAAAATACCGGAAATTGTAGTCGCTTTAAAATAAATATTTTAATATTAAATTAATAAAATAAATTAATCTGTCTCTTATAGTTTTGTTAAATGTATTTTATAAATAAAAGTTCAACAGTTTTTTATTAGTTTAATGGAGAAAATGTTTTGTTCAGTAAAAACTGCATATTTTCAGGAAAAGTTAATAATTATTTTGTTTATGTTTACCGGAAATTTTGTTACAGTTTTTATGCATTCCGGAAAATGTCTAGGTTAACAAAATGTTTGTAATGTTTTGTTTCTTTTCCGGAAAAAGTTTTCTGTTTTTGTCTAACTTATAAAATACAATAGATAAAAATATAAAAAAATAAAATGTTTGTAATCTCAACCAAAAAATGCCTACAATATATAAATACAAATAACATGCATTTATAATCCTTAAATTACGCGTCCATTCCTGATGGTCTTACAAATAAAAATGATTTTTATAATAAAAGAAAAAATATAAAAAAATGTCCAGTGAGTGCAAATAAATATTTTAATATTTACACAGAAATGAGCGCGGAAGAATGGACGGTGAAAAATGAAAAAAAATTTTACCTTCCCCTTAAAAATTAAGAGAAAAAAAGGAAGAGAAAGGCGCGCAAGCAAAAACTAAAACAACCCAACTCGTTTTTGGGGTAAAAATTAAAGAAAAGAAAATAAAACAAAAAGAACAACAATTGTTTTCTTGTCAAATAGAAATTATGTGTTTTTTGTATTTTTAAAATCAGAAATCATAAAAATACAAAAATTAAGTTGCTAGTATTAAACTTATTACAAAAACTGACTGTACAAAAGAAATCATAAAAACAAAACTTGCATTGTAAAAAGAAAGTTTAAGTGTT
The DNA here is from genome assembly GCA_000172435.1 of Meloidogyne hapla. Taxonomy (NCBI): domain Eukaryota; kingdom Metazoa; phylum Nematoda; class Chromadorea; order Rhabditida; family Meloidogynidae; genus Meloidogyne; species Meloidogyne hapla. The sequence goes on along the minus strand of ABLG01001168.1, from coordinate 42,081 downwards.
TTCCGGAAACTTTTATTACTTGAGAATGTTTTATATTATTATTCCGGAAAAGTAATCCGGAAAGTTTTAAATATTAACGAAAAACACAAAAAAAAAAAAGAAAAAAAATATAAATAACAGACAATTTTAATATATTTCGCTTAAATTTTGATTATTTCGCGCTTTTCCTCATTAAATTTATTTCAATAAATCCTCGGCTGTTAAAAAATTTTAAACTAATGAGGAAAGAAGATTGAGGGCAAGTAGTGGTGGCAGACAAAAATTAGTCAAAAAAAGAAGTGTAAGAAGCACACTATTTCTCTCCGGTTTTGTAGTTTATGTTTTTAAGAGGGAAGGGGCGTGTCAAGTAAAAAGGAAGAAAAAAGAAGAGAAAAGGGAAAAAGCAAAGAAGAAACAAACAAATGGAAGGAAAATTAAAAAAGGGGCAAGTCAACTGTGAAAAGTGCATTTTCATGCATAGTAAATAAATATATGAGGGATTTACTAAAAATCGTTTTTGAATAGGTGGGAATTTAAAATCAATTTATTGACAACATTATTGTACTTATTGAGGGAAAATAATATTTTTGGAATTTTTAATAAGATGGAAATCATAATTTTTAATATCTATAAATGTTAGACTCTAATAGACACTTAAATAGACAGGAACTTTAATAAAGAATGAGGCACTCTCCAATAGACAGTTAATTCCTAACAATCACCCACGGCATACAAAATTACTTAAAAATACTGTAAACAAATTATTTGTTTGTCCCCAACATTGTTCCGATTTCTTTTTAATATATTTATTTTCATCCTTTTTTTCGTCGTTGTTGTTTCATCACTAGTGTCTTTTTTTTTGCTTTATTGAATAGTTATAGACCCTTCCCTTATACTAACCGGTCGCTATCGGCTGCTCCTCGGTCATCGGCTGGCTGATCAATTATTGTTTGAAGGAATTATTGGGTGATATGTGATGGGTGTTATGTGTTTGGATTAGGCTATTAGAGTCTAGGAAATAGTTAAGGTATAGAGAATTTAGGATTCCACTTAACTCTTTTTCCTCCTTTTATTAGGCTTTACTAATGACCAAAATATCTGCAATGTCATCCCCAAAGTCCATTCTTTTACCTCCCCTACATTCTACCAAACACAAAAATTAGTCGGGATTATCCGTGAAGCTTCCCCTTGCCATTTGGTAGAGGTGGAAATTTCCTTTCTTTTTTTTCACATTTCCTTCCCATTCAATTTGATTGACGACTCTTTTTAGTAAAAATAGAGGAAAGAGATAGAGCAACACAAAGGATTAAATAAAGAGATAAGCAAAATTGCAAAAATTGCAAGAATATTTTATAAAATAAAAAAAGAAAGTAAACTTTGAAGATTAAAAAAATACAAAAATTAATATATAAGTTAAATAAACTTGAAAGATAAAATACAAATTTACAAATTAATTAAAGTTGTAAATTACAAATTGTAAATGATATACAAAAATAAACAAAAATAGTCACTTATTTAAATTGCAAAAAATTAAACTAATTTAAATTCACAAAAAATAAAAAATAAAGCAAATAAATAATAATCATATTATTTATTTAAAATAATCGCGCAAAATGAGAGAATAATAATTAAATAATTTTTAAGAAAGAAAAAAGGTAATAAAAGAAAAAGAAGAAAGAAGCCTTTTTGATGAAGGGGGGAAGTTATTCACACTTCTCTTTTTTCTTCTTTTTTTTCTATTCCCATCAATTTTTCTTATCGAATCGCTAAACGAGATTAAGAAATGGAAAGAAATTACTATTTGTCGGTCTTTTTTTTTATTCTTCCCCTAACCCTGAAAATGAAAGAAAGAAGAAAATTGACTCTTAAAATTATTTGATTGAAAAAATGATATAAAATTGTAAGTTTTACAATATTTATTTAAAACCCCTCTAAAGAATAAAATACAAATTGTAATACAATTGTAAAAATAAACTTGGAAAAATACAAAAATGAAAAAAAAAAGTTTTAGAATACAAATTGTAAACACTATTAAATGAATTGTAAAAAATAAACTTGAAATACAAAATAATACAAAAATAAGTTTGTAAATTTCAAATTTGTAATTAATATAAACTCAATTGTAAAAAGGTTGTAAACAAGTTGTATTTTAATTGAAAAGCTTCAAAACAAAAAATAAAATAAACTTGGAATAAATAAACTTTGTTTATTTTGAGAAGGAAATATTATATTTTAACAAATATAAAAAAAAAGTTTTATTTGTCCAAATTTTTAATTCCTTTTGTTTTATTAAACTTATCGTTTACTTTCTCCTATTAATAAAACAATTTTTACACTGAAAAAGAGTTATTTGATTAATTGTGTGTTTTAGAAGATTTTTGGGGTAATTTTGAAGAAAATGAAAAAAGATAGATGTTTATCAGTTTTTTTTGTTAAATATATTTAACGAAAAATCTATTTCTGGAAAAATAAAATGAAAGACTGTTCTTCAAAACCAATTGGTTAAAAAAATTTTTTTTGTTTGTTCTTTTTAATATAAACATAGTGGAAAGTTTTGTTGTCCTTTGTGTTTTGGTTTGAATTTTTTGTTTTATAGATAAGAGGATTAATAATCTCCCAAAATTATTTTCTTAAATTGCCCAAAGGAAAGACGTAAAAATCATAAAAATCTCTAATTTATCATACTCACTTATTTCAAGCTCTCAAATATCACAGCTTCTCAGTTATTCCCTCAAAAAGGCAATAGAAAATATGTGGTAAGAATGAGGCTCTAATGAACTTGCAAAAAAATAACTGATAAAATAAAACAAAGAAAAAGTATTAAAAATAAAAGAAACTTAAGGATATCAAAAGAATTATAGAAATATATTTTTAAACAAATAAAAATATTTATTTTTATGTGAGAAAAAAGAAAAGAAAAGTCGCGCACGTATGTATATTTTACAATTTTTAGTTACTAGTGGAAGCGGGCGAAATGTTGGGCGCTGTTGTATTTAACTGTGAATGGGGGAAGATCGAATGGAATGGGGGAGAATGGAAATATGGAAGGAGGGGGCCTAAATGTGAAAAGAAAAAATTTTTTTCTAGCTGTATGTACTTTTTATTTATTTTATAAAATATTCTATTAAAAAATTAAAATATTTGACCGCCCTCTCCAATTGAGTCCAAAATTTTTTTGGGAAGTCAAATAGTTTGAGAATTTATCTGTTAAGCCAAAAGAGTAGGAAAATAAAGATGATAATAAAAAAGACGGAAAGAACAAAAGGAGTCTGAGAAAAATCAAAATAGAGAAAGAATATAACCGCTTCAAAAACAAATATTTAAATTTTCATTTTTTAAATATTATTAAATATTTAGAATAAAGAGCATTTAAATAGTTCGCGCAATAAATATATAAATATATTTATTTGTTAGCAAACTAAAGGAGAGGAGGGATTAATTTTTGCAATGACGCGATTGCACTATTTTTTAATAAAAAATTAAAGAAAAAATTAAAGAAATAAAATGTTTGTTATTTGGCATTTTAAATTTTTTAATTCGTTAAATTGTTAAAAAATTGAAGCAAAAATTTCAAAAAATAAAATTTGCTAAAATATCAAAATAAAAACAAAAAACAAAAAAACCCCTCTTTCTACAATTCTCAATTTTCTTTCAATTTCAATGAAATATAGAAAAATGAATAAATAAAAATTTATTCGTTCAATCATCTAAAATTAGCCATCATCTTATCAACATTTACTACTAATAGAGGGTATAGTCATCGGTAAGGGGTCTCCCAAAAAAATAATATTTTTTCAATGCCAAATAAATATAGAGAGTAATATTATAAATTAGTTGAACAAACAAACAAATTTAATAAATAAATAAAATAAAAAATTTTAAAAATATGAAAAAAGGATTAAAAATTAATTATAGAATGGAAATAATAATTAAAAAAAGATTCTTCAATTTATTAAAAAATACAAAAATGAGGAATTAATTAAAAAAATAAACTTTAAAATATAACGTACTGTATTTTTAAATATGTTCGAATGTATTTTTTCAAGTTGGAATTATTGTATTTTTGTTTTGTAGATATTACAATAGTGTCATTTATTAAAAGGACCATTTAATTAAGTAGGCAAATAATTAGCGGCGATAAGATAAAAAATTAAATATTAAGTAAATTAGAGATAAAAATAAATTGTGAAATTAAATTAAAATAGTTAATTGAGGAATTAATAAAAAAAGATTTAGTTTAAAAAATAGAGGATTAAATAACGTGAAAAAATAAGAAAATAAAAAATTAATCTTTTAGTAATTTAAATATAATATTTAAATAAAATAAAATATAATTTATGGTTAACGTTATTAAAATTTTTTTATTAAATTTTTTTTAAATAAATTAATATGCGCAAGAATTGATATATTATTTCCACGTAGCAAAAATAAAAATGCTTCATTATTCAAAGGGAAATGGAAAAAAAATAAAAAAATGAGCGGAGAATTAATGAAAGCAAAACAGTTGAAAATTGGTAGAGAGAAAAGTGGTTCTTTTGTCTAACAAATAAAAGGGCAAGTAGTAAATAATAAATAAATTTTTTGGGAAGTTTAAAAAAAATAAAACAAAAATGTTATTCCTTGAAATAATTTTTTTGCTTCCAACATGATAGAATAGTAAATAAAAACAATAAATAGGTAAATAAATAAAGAGGTAGTAAGAAAATAAATAAAAAACCATCAACAATTGCCAGGCCATTAGTTTTAAAGGAAGCAACAAACAAACAAAAAAGACAAACAAATTTTAAAAGAAAAAAGGGCAAAGAAATATATGTGTGTGTCACTACGTGCGTGTTCGTGTGTTTCTGTGTCAGCTCAAAAATAAAAAAGAAATGAAAAAAAAACAAAATGCCGGTTAAATATTTAATGAACGAATTTGTTTGGATTAAAAATAAAAAATTTAATAGAAACATTTTTATTAAATTTAGTAGTTTTTTTAGCTTCAATGTTTAGAATAAAGGAAAGAATGTTTTTTTGTTTTAAAGAATTATTGTATTTTTTAAGTTTGTAAACATTATTATTTTCAAGTTGTAATTATTGTATGTTTGTATTTTCAAGTTTATATATTTGAAGTTTATATATTCAAGTTTAATTTTGTATTTTTCAGTAAAAACTTTAACTGTATGTTTCCGTTTAATAATTATTGTGTTATTTTTGTTAGAAATTCTGAACTGTAAGTTTTCCGGTTATTTGTTTGTTTTTATTTTGTCGTGTTGGCATTATTTTTTATTTTAATATTTACATGCTTTTTTTTTATTTTAAATGTTTTTATAAATATTTAGAATATTTATGATATTTTATTACCATTATCTTAAAATACATAAATAGTGACATGAAATAACCAAGCTCCTCCGGTTGGTTGCTCGCAGCAAAAAGTGAAAGAAATAAAGCAAAGGAAAAACCCTGTGAGCTCGTCTACTTTTTGGCCAAAAATTGAGCGTTTTTGAAAAGCAATGGGAAAATGTATGAGAAGGGAATAAGTAACGAATTGATAGAAATATATTTAGAGGGAGGTAAGGGCAACACTAACAATTATTTATTTAAATAAGTAGAAAATTGTAATTATAAAATAATTAAAATTATAGATAAAATAAGACAAATAAAAAGGTAAAAATTATACAAAAAATGTTGTAAAAATCTAGTTAAATGGAGGAATATTTAATTAACAAAGGTTTGATAAATTAGTTTATTGAATAAATAAAGTAAGTAAAATTAATTTATTTTTTTTTGTTAATCCACGTTTATGATCTAATTTACAACACGAATTATTTATTAATTATAGAATGTTTAAATTTTGTATGTTTTATGAAAAGTTCGAACTGTATATTTTCAGGTTGGAATAATTTTTTTTATATTGTATATTTTATTGTATGTCTTTCAAGTTGGAATTACTGTATTTTTGTATTTTACAAAGAAAGTTTTAACTGTATGTTTTCAGGTTTCATTTATTTTATGTTAAGGTTTATTAAATTAAAAACACATTAACAATTAAATAAATAATTCAAAATGTTTCTATTAAAGGAAAACAATAACAAAAATGGCCTCTTGAATCTATGCGGAAACAATGTTTTTTGACGAAAAATCTAAACAATTAATGTTTTAAATAAAAAAGTTATTTAAAAAGAAAATATAAATGTTTGTTTGTTTCCTTTAAGTGTTTGCGCAATTAATTTTGTATATAAAAGTTTAGCTGTGGGAATATAAAATATTAAGTAGACATGCATTTATAATTTAGTAATAGACAAATAAAGAGGCAGGTGATTGCTATAAATAGTCAAATGAGTGGAGAGGAAATTAAATAGTGTTTATTTATTTTATTTATAATTTGATTTAATAAGTTTGGAATTTATATAAAAAAGATAATTTAATTCTAAGATAATTTGAAAAGTAATGTAAAAATATGAAAATTGAATAAAATTAAAAGTGAAGCATTAAAACTGAAACAAGTTTCAAAAAAATATAAACAATAACTAATTCGTTAGGTTTTAAGTATTTTTTGTAATTCAAGTTTATTTTTCTTTTGTATTTTTGTATTATTGTTTGTTAGTTTAGAAAATTAAATTTTTTAATGTTTTTCAGAACTGTATGTTTTCAGGTTGGAAAGTATGTTTAATTTTATATCTCAAAGAAAATACAAAAGAATAAAAAAAATATATTCGCAGTCAATTACTTTTTGTCTAAAAATGAAGCAATAAATATTTAAGAATTTATTTAAAGTGCTAAAAGCGGCTTTTCTTTTTTAAGAAAAAAGAAAGGAAGCGAAAAGGGCAAAAGAGAAGAACAAGGAAGAAAAGTAATTGTGGGAGGTGTTTTGCGTTTTTGGCGTTATTTTTTAAAATTTTTTGGATTTTTTAGAAAAATTTTAATACCAAAATTTTTAAAAATATTTTCCTTTAGGAAAATGAAATTTTAAGAATTTCCTCCTCAACATAGAATTTTCCCCTTAACATTTTTTTATTAGCGTTTGGCGTGTTTAAAACATTTTTACACCGCACAGAAAGATAAAAATAGTGTGTGTCATAAAAGATTGGCACTATAAAGCATTCGCTGCCAAGCAGAATAAATAAATGATTGAATGATGAATGGAGAGAGGGAAAAAGGAGAAAATAAATAGAAAAAATGGAGGCAAATAAAAAGCTTTAAATGTTGGGGGAGTATAAAGTATATAAAATAAAAACAACGAAATTGGGAATAAAAAAGGGGTAAAATGAGAGGAAAATAAAATTAAAAATTAAAAATTTAATTTTTAAATTAAAATAATTTTATTAACAAGTTTTTTAAATAAATTTTATTAAAAATAAAAATTGAGGAAAGAAGTCAATGCCACTGCCATTATAGCCTCCATTTCCTAGCCTTCCCACCACCCTCCATCTCCCTCCCCACGTGAAAAATTAAAAAAAAAAAATTAATAAAAAACCTAAAAATGATTTTTTTTTAAATTTTTTAATGAACGTATAATATATTTGTCTGATGTTTCTATTTTAATTTGTTCAATTAAAGGGCATTTATGTCAAATAAAATATAAAAAAAATACAATAAGTAAAACTTGAAAACAACAAAAAACATTTTCTTCTCTAAAACTGTATTTTTTCGATTTTTGTATTTTTTAAATTAATAATAGAACTAACTGTATTTCTTTCAAGTTGTAATTATTGTATCGTATTAAATTATCCTTCAAGTTGTAATTATTGTATTTTATTAAATTAAATGGGAATTATTGTATTTTGTGATTGTAATTTGTGATTGTATTTTGTGATTAATTTATTCAAGTGAATTTTGAACTGTATATTTCCATTAAAATAAAATCCATATTTTTTTAAAAATCCCAAAAATATATTTGTGTTTTATATATATTTAAAATAAATACAATTTAATTTAAAAATAGAACATTGAACAAATAATATAATTTAAAAAGGTTGCAACTTAAAAGAGAAAAAAGAGGAAAAGGTTTCTTCTTCCACAATATAAAGCATTATTTTCTCTACGCGACTTACTAGGGAATTTTAAGAGCGCTAAAATTGGTAAAAGGAAAGTCGATAGAAAATTTTATTTATTTTAATATTTAAAAAATGCAAAAAATTTTTAAAATAACAAACGTTAATTTATAAATAAAACTAAAAATTTTTTGTGTTAAAATAAGTTAAAAATATAGTAAAAAACACTCCGTTTAAACTAAAAATATTTTTAGAAGTAAAACTAACCAAGTCTTGAAGTTAATATACAAAGGGATTAGGGCGGATTACTGAAGGATTAATGTGAAGATCTTCGACATTTTAGTGATGTTGCTTTTGAAATATTAATAAAAATATAAATAGAAGGCCTACAAAATTAAAATAAAATTTTTAGAAAAAATGACATTTGGTCCAAATAAATAGAAAAGTTAAACTTAATTAAAAATGAGTGAAAGGGGAACGTCAATAAAGAGGAAAAAAGTGAACGGAAGTTGAAACAAAAATAAAAATTGAAAAAGAATATAAAAAGGACAAATAAAAAGATTTTGAGTGATTTTTTAAAATTTTGAAAAATTTTTTGAAAATTTTTCCATCAAAATTATTTGCGGATATTTTTTTAAATTTCTTTAAAAATTTTTTTAACCAATCACGGAAATAATACAAACGTCAGCGTTTTAATGTAAGACAATTTAAAGCAAAAACTAAAAGAAAGGAAAAGGAATGTAGAAATGTAGTTAATATTGTTATCAAAAATAGAAAATAAAAGATATTGGTATTACCTAATTAAAAATTTTTAAAAATTAGGAGAAAAAAATAAATAAAAATCATAAAAAAACTGGTAAAATAAAAACGTTTTTTAAATTTTTTATTTTTAAAATGTTCGTAAAATTAATTTGAAAATTACAAACTAAATCCCCCCCCCCCCCCCCCCCCACAAAAAAAAAATCATTTTTCATGAGGTGGTGGTCCTGTGGCCTAGTGGATTACGACTTTGCCTAGGGTGTGTGGGTTCGAACCTTTTCTGGATAAATCTTTTTTCTGCTTCCCAATAATTACAAAATTAATTTATTAATTAATTTATTAATTAACAAATAAATATGCCCAAAAAATAATTTTTTAAAAGGTCTTTTACTCTTTTTTCCCCTTCTCTCTATCGGCATCAATGGACAGTCCTAAGGGAATGGACATATTCTGTGCCATTTAAAAATAAAAGAAAAAAAATAAAATACCCCTTCCTGACCCTCCTTTACTATTTTTATCTATTTTACATCCTCCCACTCATCATATATTAAAATACACAATCCGCTCAGATTTTGGAGAGATTCTCTTATTTATTTTTATTTTTGCTTGTTGTCGCTGTTGGGTGCCGCCGCTCCCATTAATATGCGCAATGTTAGAAAAAAGAAAGAAAAAAATTTTTTTGAGAGAATGGGAGGGCAACAAGAAAAAAAAGAAAAGAAAAAATTAAAAACCAGTTCGGGACGATATAATAAATATATTTTTAATAAATTATTTATTTAATTATTTATATGTTTCTAATTTAGGTAATCAAAATTTAATTAAATAAATATAGGTAGGTGGAAAAATAATTAATATAAATTAATTTTTAAAAATAAAAAATTTATATTATGCAGATTTTAATTGTCTTTTATTTGTCTTCGATGTCCTTATTTGTCCTTAGAAAAAAGGAAGAATTTTAGGGCTCAAAAATGTCCTTATTTTTGTCCTTATATTCTTCTAAATGTCCTTGTAAAAATACACTGTCCTTATTTTATGAAGTGATTTTTGTTGGGTGTCCTTATATTTGTCTTCACTAATTAATGGACGAAATAAAATGTTTGCCTTATTTTTTTTAATAAGATTTTTCAATCTTTTAAATTAATTTCTCTCTCTTAAAATTAAAAATGCACTTTAATCGAATTACATTAAAAAAATATTATTTTAAACAAATTAAGAGAAGTTTTTCTTCAATTTTAAGTGAAGGTCACTTTACATATAATTTCAACAAATGTTTTTTTCTTTCAATGATTTCAACAAATTAGAAAAGTCTAAAATTATAAAAAAGAGAACAGAAGGGGATTGAATATACATATATAATTGTAAAAAAGAAAAGAAGAATTCGTGCGACAAAATGTGCGCGAGTAGTTTGTCTGGGGGGAATTCATATTTAATGTGATGTGCGAGATGGAGTTGCGTTTTTGGCGTTTTGAGTATTTTTTTGGAGTTTCTGAAGTTTTTTAAGTCAAAAATGAAGTAGTCTGTTTTAGAAAACATTTTTGGCCTTTTTGCCACTTTAAACTTAGAAAAATTTCAATTTTGGCGTTTTAAAATTTTTTGGCGCACACCCAGCTGTCTCATCATTCATCAAAAATCCTCCTCTCTCTCCAAGTGAATTGCTGCCGATTTTGGGGCAATGTGATGATGATGCGTCCGTTTTGGTTAAAGCATTGCGTAGTGAATGTAGAAAATGAAGAAAAGGATGGGAGGGAGTAAAATAAGAAGAAAATAAATTAAAAATAAACGGAAGTATTTAATAAGTGGATAGAGTAATTAATTAAAATAGAGAAGAAATATGTAGAATATTTAAATTTTATTATTTTTGATGATAGAATGAAGATTTTAGTTAAAGAAGGCGAAAAATTATAGAGAAGATGAAAAATAGTAATGTTCATCTCCAAGTACTGGTTGAACTTATTTTAAACAGAAAATTTATTTTAAAAGGTGAAAATGAATTTAGGTCCTCAAATGTATTTTTAAGATTAATAGTTAAGTCTCAAGCATTCAATTTATTCTTTCTTAAAGTTAAAGCAGTACAAGTAGATGAAAGAAAATAACTGAATTTTATGATATTTTTTAAAATATTATTTTGGTTAGAAATGACATTAAATAATTTAAAATGAAAAATAAAATTTTTAAAAGATAAACAAAAAAATATATAAAAATAATAAACAAATAAATTATTTAAAGTTCAATTTACCCCTCAAGGAAATAAAAATTTAAAAAAATAAAAAAAAATATTTAAAATTAAAAAAAAAATTCAATCCCTTTTTATTTTAAAAGACCAATTTTTGTCTTTTTTAGTGCTAACTAATACCAGCTAAATAACTAAATAAACCTTCCATCTGCCGCTTTATTTTCTTGCATTTATTATATTTGTTGGGGAGAGGGAAAAGGAATGAAAAATGAAAAAAAAAATAAAATAAAAAGAATTTCAAATACTTTATATAAAGAATTTTTTTATTAATTTAAAGAGTTAAAATTCAGATTTTAATTCAATAAAAAATTCCATTCAGTCAAGAAAATTAGAAAAAGTTTAAATAATGTCTCAAGTACAGGACCCAAGGCATCTTTTGGTCTATAACTTTTGGTGTCTTTCAGATCAGAACGGTCTTAATAGATAAAATAATCTGCAAATCAAGAGCTTTCGAATAGTATATGAATTATTCAGAAAGGATGAAAAATAAAAAAGTTGTGGGTCAAAAAATGTTTCAGACATAGTTGGGACATTTTGTCCAAATCAAATTTTAAAAAATAAATATATTTAAAAAAATTAAAAATATTCTTTTTTTAATTTCAAAATAAAAAAGTGCATTTAAAAGTAAATAAAAAATAAAGAAAAATATATCAAAATAATAAAATTATTTAAAGGTAATTTTGTGCAGCTGTTTGTCACTTAAATATTTTAGTAATAAATAATCTATTAATTTTTTTTTTTAATAAAAAGGCAGTAAATAAAGATTATTGTTTTTTAGAGTTAAAAAAGTTATGTTTATTATTATTATTATTTTAGTAAAATTGTTGCCAAAAAGAAGGGTAGATTTTGTGGTTAAATGTTAGTAAAGGATTTATTTGGAAGAGAAGCAGAAATAAAAATTAAAAAAAAAATAAAAATTCAGAACAAAAATTGAAATAAGAATAAAAAATTGAAATTAAAGTCGATTAAAATTAGAAGTAAAAATCAGAGCAAAAAATATAATCAGAATTAAAATTAAAAATAAAAGAAAAATAAAAATAAAGTCGATTAAAATTAGAAAAAAAAATTGAAAAAAAAACAAAAAAAAAACAAAAAAAATTTAAATCAAATTTATAATTTTTTTCAGAGGATTTTTAGCATTAGATAACATTTGTTTGCCAATAAAAATTTTAAAATATTAAAATAAATTTTATAGAAAAAAATTAGAAAAGGCAATAAAATGTACCAACCCAATCCCTCTCACATGTTTAAAAATAAAATATATTTGATTAAGAAAAATAAAAAATAAAAAAATGTTAATAAAAAAATATAGTTTTTAGTATCTTCTTTTGTAAAAACAAAAATCGTTAAAAATTTTACAAAAAAATAAAAAGTAACAAAAAAACTAAAAAATAATATGTCCCTCAACTAGTTTAGAGGCGCGCTACTAAAAATCAGAATAAAATCAGAAAGTCAGAATAAAATTTTGGGGTTTGTAAAAAAGTCAAATGAGAAGCTAGAGACGCGAAATTATGAGAAAAAATTTTTTTAGAATTTTTTTAGCGAAAAAGAAATGAAAAACACGACTCGCCCCCTCCCCAACCGTCTCCACTAACGACCAATGAGGTCAAAGTAAACAAATAAAAATAATTAAAAATTAAAAAAATTAAATTAATTAAATAAAAATAATTAAATTAAGAAATTAAAAAATTAAATAATTTAATTTAAAAAAATATGGGGGAACTACCTAATTATGATTAATTTTTGTGGGTGCATTAAAATTCAAGTAGTTACCCTTTAACAAAGCTCAACTTTGTAGAGGGGGTGTAACTAACTTGATTACCTGAGAGGTGTGGGTGCCTGGCCTAAAGTTTTACTCTAAACCAAACTCCCCACATGTACCTCTATGAAAGGAGAAGCACAATGGCATCTCATTAATGGCAACCCTTTCTCTTAAATTTGGGTCAAAATTTAAAAAAAAAAAAAACCAGCCAGTGCCAAAGTCCTCCAACAGATTCCACCAATTGATGTTGAATATCAGAGCCACCAGCAATAATTGCCAAAAGTTGTTGTTCAAGTTTTGAGGCTGCTGCCTAGCGTTGTTGCAAATTGTTGTGCTGCTGCCAAAATATTTCAATTTTTGTTGTTGTTGAAGAATTTGGTGCTGCTGGTGCTTAAAATGGAATAAATTAAATTTTAAAAAATAAAAATAAAAGAAAACTTGTTGTTGGATAGAAGAAGGTGGAAGAGAATAAGAGGCATTTTGCTTGCCTCGCCATCAGTTTCTTTAAAAAAATAAATTATTTAAAAAATTTTAAAATTAAGCGGCCCCAAAGTTCCCAATAAAGGAGATATTCTCCTAAAAGTCCCCTATAAAAATATCGAATCTTAAAGCCCAAAAGGCAAATCATTTCAGGACTCGCCAATGTCTCACACGATAATAACCCAACAATTAAATGAGTCCCTGATAAATGGTCGTGGACTGACTATAGCTCTTACAGTCAAATCAGAAATTTTAATAACGCCCGGGCTTGGACTAGCTTCCTACTCACTAAACTAGACTAGATCATGGGTCTGAAGACAAGGAAACCCCTAATAAGCTCAGTCAATTGCCTAGATTTTGGCTACGAGCAAAAATCAGGACTCGGTTCAGGACCACCTGTTATACAGTCAAAAAGTGGTCCTTTCCTCTTCAGCTAGCCCCTTTCAAAGAGAAAAGCGGGCTGTTTTATTCGCTAAAAGGAATAAAGACGAAGAATACCAACCCGCTCCTCATTTTAAATATAAAAAAACCTCAACTTTTTTCTTTTTCTCATCTCAACTTCCTCTCATCTTCAAATCATTTCTAGGCTTCCTCTGCTTTGGTTGCACGAGTATACACCAGTTGAGCTCCATGCTTCAATACAACTTTTATTAATCCTTTTTGATCCATTCGCTCGAACCTTGAGTCGTTCAGAAACAATTTCCTTGTAAAGCTTGCCAAAAGTAGCCTGGTCAAAAAGCACCATGTTCTGCAAATTGCGCGAACCTTTCCATTTGACCACTTCTTCTTAGCCTTGCCACTTCCCCCGGCTGGGTATCTTTTTTCCTTGCTGTTGCTGACCGATGATGGTCGAATTTCCTGATATTTTTTGATTAAAATCTTTTCCATTTTTACAGAAAACCTGTAAATCAAGCCAAAGACCTGTTGTTGATATGCCCAGCATCTATTTTCACTCAATTGCAGCCATTCTTTCACTTGTAGTTTGTTGATGTAGCTTACTGTTGATGTAGTTGTTGTTTAATTTTAATTGTTGTAGTCGCATTTCTGTTGAATTCCTCGTGTAGTCAGGATTCTTTACTGAAATTAAAAGATAAATAGACAAGAAATGTGAAAATCAACAAAAAAATCAAAAAGAAACACAAGAAAATTAAAAAGAAAAAACAAATCACACTCATCAAAGTTCAAAAGTTTCGCTTGATGAAAAACCAGACTCAAAGTACAAATTTTGGCAAAATGTTTTTTTACATTATATTTTAAATTTTGTCCGTTTGGCAAAATGTTTATATTAAATCTTTTCTTTATTTCTCTCACTATCCCACTATTTTTTCATTATTTATTTCATAATCTTTAATTCCTTTTTATTTTTAGAAGTTTCTTCGAGCTTTTATTTATGAATACTGATTCTTTTGCTCCAAAACTGTCTTCTAAAATGTATTCAATGCCTTCTGGATTAAATCACTTTGATTCTCCCCTAAACAGGTTTATTTTTTTATTATTTTTCTGGCTATTTAAATTTAGGATTTTCTCTTTTTTTTGAGTTTAAAAATGATTAGAGCATGTTTTCTGGGGTAGTTTCAGTCGCTGATTAAGAATCTGAACTTCTTTTTGTCATATTTTTCATCCTAAGCAAGATATATTTCAATTTTTTGAAGAAATCCATAGAAGGGCTTAGACAAGTTTTGACATCTAAATTTCAAATTTTACCTTTTATGGCTTATTCTGCGTCAAAACCAATTTTAGAATCGTGATCATCACCTCAAATTACCCTAGAAAACCTACTTTTATTATTTTAAACTCAATTTTTGAAGAAAACCCGATTTTCCTTTATTTCCATTTCTCATCAACTTTTTTCAGAAAAATTCCAAAACGCAAAACTTTCTTCAACCCTGCATGGGAACAAAAGTTGGATGGTGTCAGACGTTCCATACGAGGTGAAACCCACTTCTTTTGCATGTATTGTCAAAAAGACTACAACATTTCTTCAATGGGAATAACCGCCGTAACAGCACATCAAAGCACCCCTAGACATCAAAAAAATGTTGAAGCGTGTAAATCAAGTTTGGATTCGATTAATTTGGATGCTTTTAAATGCTTGGATCAGACTTTGGGTGTCACAGATGTTTTGCAGTCTAAAGGTTTTGATTTTTTAAATTTGCCTTGATTGGGTTATTTTCTTATTTTTGTTGATTTTACTTGAGTAAGTAGCCCGTAAATTTACTATTTCCTCCCAAATAACTAACCCGAAAATGCAAATATTCTTCAGTTTCCAGTTTTTGACGCCGTATTTTGGATCTAAAGCAGTGAATTCACAGCTTTAGATCACACATAACTTCGTCCAAAATCAATTATATGAATTAATCTTGGAGTTTTTGGACTCGGCTATATGAGTAGTTCTTGCTAATAAGCTATCATTTAGGCTTTTTTAATTTTTTGAAGAATTTTTGGGTATTGAATTATCATATTTTCGATGCCTGGCCCTGACCTTCCATTACTAAAATATATTTTTTCTCAAATTACCTCTATTTTTAATTTCACCCTTTCATTTAATTTTTGATTTGCTTCTCAAAATTTTATCATTTTTAGATGTTGACCAGCCTAACAACTCTCCAAATCAAAATTCAACATTAAAAACAAAAAAGTCAAACTGGGAGGTTTATTTTTTAAATGTTTATTTTTTTATAATTTTTCATTGTTTTCTAGATAGCTTTCCAATCTTTGCGTAATTCTACAGAAGAAGTTGATGTTAAACCTCCAATCCCTTTGATTGAACAACTTTTGGCTCAAACAGTAACTGATGATAATGAACATGTAGAATGTCAAGCTAAGCCTTTTGATAATGAAAATGTTAATGAAAGGTTTTATTTTTAAATTTATTTTTGATTAGCTACGGGCCTGGCAATTTGGTCGTGAAATCCACGACCCATTTGGGTCGTGGATTTGGTTCCTTTTCTAAAAACTTCCCAGAAATTCTTTCAACTTTTCTTGTATTCAAATTCAATTACCCATTCTATTTGATAAAGAACATTACCAAAACTGTTAGAGAAGGGCTTTATATAAAAGCCCTTAGTTAGACGAAGGAAATTAGGGACTAACTGGGCTAGTATGATCCCACTAGACTTTTATACTAAAATTGACGAAGGACTTTTATACAAAGCCCTTCCCTAACACCTACCAAAATGTTAACTAAAACACCTGAAAACTTGACTTTCTTTTTATTCTTTCCCGATTTGTAGAAGTTTTTGAAAGCTTATTGTTAGTTTTTATACCAATTTCTCTGCCTTGGGATTGAATAAAAAAATTTTATGACTATCTTTTCAATTTTTGACTTGGCAAAAAATTTCCTTACGACCCTATATTTTTATTTTTTTCCATTCTTTTGGGTTTATGTTTCTTCTTAAAAAATATTTTTCTATAAAATTCTATTTTATTTTTTCTAGTCGAAATGAATTATCACAAGAAAATCAAGAATGTCAACAACAAGAAGACAATACAAACAAAATTATAGAAAATTCAGAAATTAATGAAAGAGGCAGAAAAAGACTTAGAATAATAGAAGAAGATGAAGAAGAAAGTTCAGATGATGGATTAAATACTCAACAAAATTTAAATGGGAGCTTTTTAGCTTTGGAGGCAGCAAAAATGCGTTATTATACTGCTCAGGTATTTTTTTCAAAAAAATTTTTCAAAAGGTTTTTGACTATTATTTGGAGTTAATTGTAAGGATATTCATGGTTCGTAATTTAATAACCAAGTTGTGAATATAAATTGGAAGAGGATTAATTACGGGGCCTTGTGGGTAATATATCTAAGCAGGAGGTTTTTAAAGGCCTGAGCTCTGTTTTAGATTTATTGACTTGGACAGGATCCTGGACATGTAGTCCTGGAAAACCCCAGAAATTGGCCAAAGCCCATCTCGAACATCATTCATTTTCTAAATTCAAAATCTCTCAAGGTTTTTAGGTTTTCCCTACAATCGAGTTGTGTTTTCATCTTTTTCTTTAGTTTGGGTGTCGATTGGAATAAAAGACCAGTTTTCTGATAACCAGTGACTCTGTCCTATACCTATTAAGAACTACACCAACATCTTTGGCCCTTTTTTATTTCCAAAAATTCATTTCTAATAATTATTTTTAAGGCAAATCTAGCTGAAAGTAAATGCCTCTTAATTAATGAACAAATTGCTTTAACAAAAGCACAACGTGAAGAATCTGAAGCACACACTGCCTTGTTACGTCTACAATTTAAACAACAAAAGATGAGATAAAAAATTGACATTTTATTTTAAATTTTCATAATTTTATTTTTTAATGTTTTTCACATATTTATATTTATAATATATTAAATTTGAAAAAAAAGTATTTTGATGTTTATGAGATGTTTTGTAATTTTTATTGAGTAAAGTGAATGGTTGGTGATTAAAAATCAAAATTACAACATATTTAGGTATATTAAAAAGCATTGCTAATGAAGACGACCATGAGCGCTGAAAACACGCTAACCCGTCCGGTCTGGCAGGTTAAGCAACGGTGGATCTCTTAAGTAAACTTGAAATTTTTTAAGCATATTTTTTTATTTTTAAAAAAATATCTGATATTATTTTTTATCCTGACCTCCAAAAATTGGACAATAGAGTACTACTAATTGAGTCTGAGTTATTTTTGAACATTTTGATGATTTGTAAACCATTTGCGTTTTTTGCGCACATTGCTGAATAATTAAAAGTGGACATTAGCGAAATAGTGTAGTTAGAGAAAAAGTTATTTGTGGAGAATTAGAAATTATAAAACTTGCCGTACTTTGGCATTTTGAAATAAATAAAAGACATTTTCTACTAAAATGAGACAATAGAGTCCTGTCAATTGAGTCTGATTAGCTTTTTAAACAAATTTGGCGTTTTCGATAAACTATCGAAAGGTAGTCTGGAGATAAGTAGTAATTTTTAAACTAAACCTTTTACTCTAATTTTGGAATCTTTGGATAGAGCTCGACGAGACGAATCGAATGAGGTCATTTGTCAATTTACAATAATTTTACAAAAAAAACACGCTAAACCGTCCGGTCTGGCAGGTTAAGAAAGAAAAATAATTTTTAGTTTAAAAGATAAATCACTAAATTATCTTTTAAAAATAACACAAAACATTTAGCTAGAAACGACATAATGTATGCCTCCATAAAAAATTTTTTGAGCCGTATAACCCTACCTAATTTTTTAATTTTAGATCCGTATTTGCGCTTAAATTATAATTGATTTTTATTTTTTGGAAATAATACTATTGGAACAAGTTATATCTCGTTCGACTCGTCTCGACGATCTCTATCCAATAAGTTTAAAAATTTGAATGTTTAATTTCTTGACTACCGTACCTAGTCAAATTTTAAACTAAATATTTTAATTCAATTTTGGTATCGTTGGATAGAGCTCAACGAGACGAGTCGAACGGTGTACCATTTAAACATTATTTAATTTCCAAAAAAGAAAAATGGTTTTGAAGATAAACGTTACGTCCACAAATAACTTTTTCTCTAACTACACTATTTCTCAAAGTCCCACTTTTAATTATTTAGAGATGTGCGCAAAACTAATATTTTAAATAACGCCAAAAAGACATCCCAGAAGATCACCACTTAAAAGACAACTTATAAGTCTACCCAGAAGATCACTTCAAGAAAGACAACTAAAAGGCTATCCGATCACCACTAAAAAGCAACTAAAAATTTAGCATTTTGTCGTTTAAGGGAATTTTGGCATTTTGTCGTTTTTTGGACAAAATGCCAATGACACTAATAAATAAAACAAATAAAATTAAAAAAAAATATACATTTTTTATTCAGATCAATAAAACATTAAAAACAAAGCATGGAATATTTAATAAATGTTTTTATAATGATAAAGGCGAGTCTATATAATTTTTACAAAAATTCTAGGAGTATGGGGGAGAAAATTTAAAATTTTTTTTCCTAATTTTTCTAAAATAATATGAGTGAAAATTTCAATCAAAAGAGAGGGATTTAACAAAAAAAAATTCAATAAAATAATTATTTATAGGTATAAGTATATTTTTTAATTTTTTTACAATTTTCGCCTAACAGAATCCAATAAAGTTGAAGCTGAAGGTATTGAAAGTCTCTTCGTTGTTTGACATGTATTTGTTGATGATTTGCTTAAATTTGTTTTTGTTGATGTCATTTCTGTTCCAGGTGCTGTTAAAAATTGTTTAGAAATTTGTTGTTGTTCTTGTGAAGATAATGAAGAAGTTGCAACATTGGATGTTGAATTATTTGAGACTAAAACACCTTCTTGACTAGAAACTGAACGAGGCATAAATGTTTGTTTTTGGGAAGAACTACCTGTAAATTTTTAAAAAATTAAAAAAAAATAAAATATTTTAAAAATTAAAGGAATTTTACAAGTCAAAAAAAAATATTTAAATATTTAATGACCGTAGGAATCGAACCTAAATGATTCAATTTCAAGTTTAAAATTAGGAGTATAATCCACTAAACCACGGGCAAGTTGAATTTAAATATTTAATTAAAGTATACAACTTTTCCGGAAAATCTTGTAAGAATAATAAAAATTAAAGCATTCCCGGAAAATAGAGACAACAGTTAAATTAGAGAAAATAGAGAAAAATAAATTCTATAATTAAAAATAAGTTAGAGAACAAGTGTAACTAGTCAAAAAAAATTTTAAAAAATCCCAGGGGTTAGAAAAATTAAAAATTTCTTCAAAATAAATTTAAAAATTTTTTAAACTTTACCAGGCACAATATCCACAGCATTTCCCCTTTTTCCACTTAATCTCCTCAAAAGTGAAGAAGTAGCTACAACAGCAGCAGAACTTCCACTTCCTTTAACTCTTCCATTTGAAGATTTTTGTTGACAACCACCATTTCTCATATTTGTTGGGCGACGTAAAGGTTTTTTTCTTAAAGGTTTTCCAACATTACGTCGAGGTTCTCCTTCTTTAATTGATGTATTTGTTAAAGGGACTACATGTACAGTTAATTCATTTCCACAGGAAAGAAGTCTATGCATTAATTGGGGATGCGTCATATTGTGAACCTAAAGAAAAAATTGATAAATTGGATTTTAAATTTTTAAAATTGTTTTAAAGATAATAAAGAAGAAGGGAATGGAAGTGTTGAAGTTTTCAAGGTAAAGAATGAAACAGAACAACGAGAAGATGACCAGAATAGATCAGAACAGAATAAATCAGAATATACCGTAAATGTTCCAATAAAAGCCCTGATTCAATGGAAGCCCATGCCCCATTAGACGCTCACTACAAGCACACCCATTGAAAAATAGACGCCCAGGGCGTTTATTGGAACATTTACAGTATTCATAATAAATCAGAAAAATTCCAGAAAAAATCAGGATAATCAGAAAAATGGGGGAGGGGATGACTTATCTTGTCCCTTTAAAAATTATTTTAAAAATCATTAAAAAAACTATACCGATTGTGTATGCACATGTGAAATTAAATCATTAACTCTCAATCCAGCCTCCCATGCAGGGGAACCTTCACGTACTGCAGACACAATGTGTTCGATTGAATAATATTCAGAAAGCTTTAAAAGAAATTTTTAAAAATTTTCAAAAAAAAATTTTTGAAAACTCACTTCACTCAAATAAACCCTCACAGATCTAATTGTAAATCCAAATCCTTGTGCACCCTTTCTAATAACAATAGGCCTTGATAAACCACCAGAAATGCTTGTTCTATGGCTTATTGGATGTAGAGAAGAAGGAGAACAACCACCTGTTGGAGGTGGTAATAATGAACAGGGTGATGGAAGTGTTGAATGACCTTAAGAAAATTGAGAGGATATTAAAGGTTTTAAATGTTTTTAGTTTAATTTAGAGTCAAATCTCGTTAGTAACGACCATATTAGAAAACCAATAGAGAAAGTCTAATGTCCAACCCTATATCATAGTAACAGTCATTCTAGAAAGGTCCTAAATACAAGTAGTTAAACAAATCAGAGGCACCGTTTAACGTGAAGAGGCTTTCCCAGACTCATTAATGTCGATAATAACAAGAGATTAACTTTTTCTTAAAAATTTTTCCAAAATTTTTAAGAAAATTTTAATAATTCAAGTAATTATTCACCTTGTTTATCCCAACAAAACAATTTTCTTCAAAATTCCCTCCATTATTTTGTTAATTTTTTATTTGATTTTTTTTTTCATATTTTTTTATTAATTTCATGAAATTTCTATATTTATTTTCCCCTTTTATTTATTTTATTATTATTCCTCAAATTTTACTTAAATCTTGTAAGCGTAAACGTTGGGATTATATAAGCATCTCTAAATTTACTACTTTTTCTTATTGTTCCAAATCTTTGAAATCTTATTTTTCCATCAAAAAAAAGGAATAAATTATTTTTTAAATAAAAAAAATTAAAAAAATATTCACCAGATTGTTGAACTTCTAAAGAAGGTCCAGAAGGTTCAGCAACATGTTGCTGTTGTTTTTGACCATCATATGAGGAAGCACTGGAGACAGAGGCGCAAGAAGGAGATTGCTGACCAGATGAGCTGCTATGAACTGTAAAAATAAAAATTTAAAAAGAATTTCAAAAGGTTTTTAAAAGGGTAAAATCTCATAATGGTAAAAATTCAAAAAGGTAAAATCTCAAAACGCCCAATATAATAACTACCTTGTTGCGCAGCATTTAACCCGTATGAATGATAATAAATTGTATTCGTTGTACTAGTTTGGGGAGAATTTGAAGAACTCGTTTGTTGTTGTTGATGAGGTATTTGAACACGAAGAGTTTCTGGTGGCGCTTTTGTTGTGTTTGGAATACGGCATGATGTTGAACGAAGTTGACGATTTAATTGGGAATTATTTGATGAAATGGTTATTGGTTGTTTATTTTGTTGTTGTTCAAAGTGTTGTTTTTGTGAATCCGTTATCTTGAAAAAATTTTTTTAAGAAAATCTTAGCAACCCCCCCCCCCCCCCTCTCATCAAAAAATTTACTTTTTACTTACCAATTCATGTACAACAGTAGATGGACGTTTCTTTCGAACATTTCCTCCATTTCCACTATTTTCTTGCCAACGTTCTTGTACTGGAGAAAGGTGTTGTAATTGAGAGTGGTCATTTGCTTGTAATAATTCTTCAGGACGTCCTCCACGTTGTAAAGGTAAATGAGTAGAAGAGGGAGGATTGGAGCCAGACAAAACACTGGCACATGGAGATATAGCCAACCTATTCAATAAAATTATTTTAAATATCAAAATGTCAAAAATCAAAATGCCGTTTCAAAATCCCCAATTCTCAAAATGTCCATTTACAAAATGCCAAGAATGGTAAAATTCAAAAAAGTTCTCTCCCACCTTGGCAACTGTCCATGACTCTTCCTCGAAGCATCATATTGCAAATGAGAAACATCAACAGAAGAGTCCGTTGATGAACACGTATTTGTTTGTCCGGCACATGTTCCAGTAGTTCCACTACTACTAGTTGACATATTTGTTGTTGCGTTTGAATGCCTTTGACTAGAGAAACGTCTTCGTAAAATCACAGCAGAAGGAATAACATCGGCCCCGGAAAATTCGTTTAGACGTTGATTTGAACTTATAGAAGTCTTTGATGGATTTTGACGAGATTGTTGAAGCTGTTCAGATGGTGATAGTGAAGAAGGTTCTTGTAACAAATCTGTTTTTAAAGAAATATTTTTAAAATCAATATTGATTTTTAAATTTTAAAAGTTTCACCAGCATTTCTCGAGGCAGATCTACTTTGTTGAGGAAGACCTAAAGTAGAGCCTGGAGCACTTCCCACACCAGAAGACGTTTTATCATCACTATCCAAGTCATGTTGATGATTTTGCTGTTGACTACGTTCTATAGCAGCAGCATGTGCAGCTTGCAACATGGCCATTCCACCAATGGGAAGTTCTAAACCTCCAACAATGCTGTGACGTGGAGAGGCGGTGGAAAATGACCTGAAAACGAAAAAGTTCTTAAAAATCCTTCCAAAAACCCTCACCAAAACATAGGCACTTGTTCATCGTCTTCAGCAACTTCAGACTCTGCATCATGATTATAACGATCGGTTCTCGAATCAAAATAAGAGGTATCTTCATCATTTTCTAATTGCGGCACAAATTCTGCTTTTTGTCGCAAAATAGTGCCAAAGTCAATAGGCGCAAAGAAAGGATGTGAAGATACTTGCCCAGCACCTCCCATCGTTCCAAGACGGTCTGCAGGATTTTTTTCGAGTAACATTCGAATGAGAGATTCGGCATCGGGGATTAGAGCTTCTTCTCCTTCAGGATATTCCACGTCTTCGTTTATTATATTAGCAAAAAGTGCCTCAGGCGAATCACCCAAAAACGGGACAATGCCAACAAGGAATTCGTAGAGGATGACGCCCAGCGCCCACCAATCCACTGGCTTTCCTAGAAAAAATATTAGAAAAATTAATCAAAAATTCTTTTTCCACTCACCATATCCTTGTCTCAAAATCACTTCTGGGGCAATATATTCTGGTGTTCCACAGAGTTGGTTATCTTTGAATTGTTGTGTGTCATCTTGAAGATATCCCTGGATTTAAAAATATTTTTTTCTTTAAAATCTCTCAAATTCACCTCAGATACCAAAGTTGTCCTATTCATTAAACCAATTTTTGAAAGTCCAAAATCTGTTAGTTTTATATGCCCCATTGAAGTAATAAGTAAATTGTCTGGTTTCAAGTCTCTGTGAACAATCCCACAAGAATGTAAATATTCAACAGCCATTACAGTTTCTGCTACATAAAGACGAGCTAATTCAATTGGTAGAGTACCGGCAGACTTTAAAAAAAATTATAAAAATTTTTAAAAAATTTAAGAATTTTTTAAAATTATTTTTTTAATCAACTACCTTCAATAAAGAAGCACAATCACCACCCTCAACATATTCCATTAACATACATAAATGTTGTTTGGTTTCAAAAGATCCATAAAAGCAGACAACAAAGGGCTAAAAAATTTTTAAAAAATTAATAAAAGTTATTTAATGACAAAATAATTAGTTATTCAACGGGGCTGAGGTCAAAAAATTTTTTTAAAAATTTTATTTTTTACAAAAAAAATTTTTAAGTTCAAAAAACAATCAAAATGTAATTAAATCACTCTTTAAAAATTATTTTCCATTAATGGGTACCGAACCCCTACATTTCCACCTAAAAGCCAAAGTACTTCACCACTACACCAATGTCATATAATTAAAAGTTTAATTATTCCTCCTAAATACCCGTATAAAAACCCAAAAAAATAATTAAAAATCCTCACATTATCAGTAAAAGTAAGAATATCTCTTTCAGCATAAACTTGTTCTACTTGATTTCTTAATAATAAAGTATGTTTTTTCATCTTTTTTAAAGCAAAACGTTGTCTTGTTCTTTTATGTTTAACTAAATAAACAGCTCCATAAGCCCCATTACTTATTAAACGAATATGTTCAAAATCTTCTTCTTTTGGTGCTTCTCTAGGTAATGATGTTGGAGGTAAAAGTTTATCTGATGAATCTAGAAAAGAAAAGCTAGTTAAAAAATTATTCACAAAGTTTAGTCAAAATTTAAATAAAAAGGAAGGGTTGACCATTTTTAACGGTGACCATTTTGAGATTTTGACCATTTTTAATGGTGACTGTTTTTTAGTGGTTGGAAGGATAACACTTGAAGTAACCTCCCACAGGACCCTAAATCCCCCAAAAAATTAAAAAGAAAATTCTAAAAAAAACCTTGTGTTGTCAACTGAGCATCTCTATGTCCTTTCTGTTCACTTTCTTCTTCTTCACCCTCCTCCGTTTGTGAAATATTTTGTTCCAAAGAAGAAAGATTTTTATTTAATCCCAATTTTGTTAAAATATATTGAGGCAAATCGGGAACTCGAGCAGAGCCAGAACCTAATTGTTCACGAACTGCAACTTCTGCATCGCCAAGTAATTGATAAAATTCGTCTGGATTGAATTCCTAAAAATTAACAAAATTAATAATTTTTAACAAAAGATTAGAATTTTGAAAATATTTAGAGGTCGTCCCCTCAGTTTGTTGACTACTTTTTCGTTCATAACTCTCCAAGGAAAAGTCATATCGCTTTGATTTTGTTATCATTCGACTCAGCTCGACGAGACGCGTCGAATGATACCAAAAACATCGATATCTGACTTTACCCTGTTGAGTTATGTAAGAAAAATTGACATGGGATTAAATGTCACTCATTATATTTTTGGCGAAATTTTTTTTTAATTATCCATTAAAATATTTAAATTAAAACAAAACAAACCAAGCATTCCAAAAGCCTAGCAGTTCTAGAAACAATCATCAACATTTGTTTGACAAGACGAAATAAATATTTATAAGATTCTGGTCCAACTTTCATTTCAGCCTTGAAAATAAAATTTTTTTAAGAATTCCAAAAAAAAATTAAAAAAAAACTTCAGTCAAAGTTTCATCCAATCTAACAGACATTGAACAAAAATAAACACAATTTAGCATATCATCTCTACTTTTTTGTAAACAATCTGCAGCAATTTCACAAAGTTGGTGATGAAGAAAGCGTGTAGCACCATCAGAAATTAAACGTAATAATTGAGGATCTACAGCATTTGTTGAACATCCAAATAATGGAGATGATATAGAAGTTGGTATTGGTGGTGTATTTAATTGGTCTACAAAAAATTGAAGAAAATTAGAAAAAAAAATTTTGTTTGAAAATTTTTTTTCTTGTTAGAGGTCGAATTCCTAATATTTTTCTCAAGCTTTTCTCTCCAAAAATGTTCGAAAAACTAGAAAATATACTCAAAATATATCCAAAATATACAAGAGACTCTCAAGACTACTCAAAAAATTTAACAATAAATTTTGACTATATTCACAAAAGTCCGTAAGTTTAATCCGCAAATCTGTGCCAAAACAATTTTTTACATTTTTCTTTTATAAAAAGAAAAATGAATAAAAAAATGGATTATTTTTGGTAAATATTTAAATATAAGAGTATAAAATATGCTCATTTTTGAAGGAATGAACAATTTTTCCCAAAGAAATTTCGTTAAAACAGGCTTGCAGAAAACAGACTTGGCGGTTACTGGAGAAATGACGTGTATTCGAACCGATACGCGAATCGAAAAGTTACGGGTACCCGGAACCGCCAACCTTATTGCAGATCAAAAAATAGTGGAAATTTTTGAAAATAACAGAAAAGAAAACTTTTGAGCAAAAACAGAAAAAATGTCGGATTAAAAAATAATTCAAAAAACAAAAAAAAAAGAAAACCTCCATCCTGCGGCTGATTTAATTGATGTTGAGCACCAAAAAACGAATTGCCAGGTGAAAATCCAGCAGAACCCGCACTCAAAAAATTTGTGTTAGATGAACGATGATGAATTACAGAATCTCCAATTGCTGTTGCTGATTCTGTTACTAATGGAGAAAGAGGTCTGAGAGGATTTGGTGATTGTGGACGTGGTGATGGCGGTGGTATAGATACAAGAGATTGTTGTTCAGAACGAGTAGGCAACTAAAAAATAATTTTAAATTAAAAGAAAACTTAAAAAGCTTAGAGCAGCCCAGTAGCAGACCAGTCAACCAAGTCAGGGACCCACACAAGCTATAATCATCCCACAAGTTTTGGAGGGGTATTAATGGACTTTTATCCAGTTCTCTGACTGAGAAATTCCAAACTGTCGTAAAACTATAAAAATCAACAGATTTATTTTTGACCCAACTAAAAAGTGACAATTTGTCCAAAATAAATTTTTGTCCGCAAAAATGATTTCTTGCGAACAACGTTTAAGTTCACCTTCAAAAAAGGAACTCAAAGGTTTTAATCATCCCAGAACCATGAAGAATGTCATTAATAAAAAATATTAAAAAAAATAAACCGGAGAAGGAGGAACAATATTTAATTGAAGCATTTGTGAAGTAAATCCGCTAAGCTGCGCATTTTGTGTAAGAAATTGCATTAAACGATTTTCCATTTGAAGTTTGGCTTTGGGGAAGCGTTCTTTGTAAACTGAAGAAAGCATCATTGGAGAATCCACTCCCAAACGTTCAAATAAATGAGGGACCGGGCTTCTAAAATTTTCGAAAATTTTTTAAAAATTCAAAAATAAAACAAACGTCAAGCTACGAGACCGAGGACGCATTAAACCACCAAAATCATCGCCAAGACAGCAGGCATAACTTTCATTGCTGTCAAAACGGTCTCGAATGCGCATATCACCAATAATGCTGGCTAGATTTTCTTGAGAAGAGTATTGGCTCTGAAAAGATGAAAAAAACATTTTGGATGACATTTTATCCCAAAAGAGTCAAGTTTCTTTAAAAAGTACTCAAAAAATACCGAATAAGCAGAATTCGTTCCAGGCGTCCCATATCCAGAAGATGAAGGTAAAGAAGCCAGAGACCATCTTCTATTTTCCAAATGATGCCCAGGAGGAAGTGCTCTCAAAGCCACAGGCTGGCGAATACCAGAACCACAACCAGCACTAATACTTGGACGAGCAGAAGAACTGGTCCCTCCACCACGGTGAGGATGGTGAATATTTGAATGTTGCTGATGTGTGCTCATTGAAGAAAATGAAGTTCTGTGCATACGCATCTGTTAAAGAAAAGTTTATTCAACAAATATTAAATTAATAAACCTGAACAGGATTCCGAACGCTACCCGTTGAATCACCACAATTGGCATTAATAGCTCCATTATTGGTTTGTTGCAGGCGACCAGTGAACGATTCTCGCTAAAAATATTTTTTTTTAATTTCTAAATGAAATATAGAGGTCTATGATCCCTTATTTATCAATATAACACTAATAAAAATAATTTTCCATTTGTGGGATTCGAACCCACGAGACCTAAGTAGTGAAAACCAGAATCCACTCCACTACACCAAAATCTACATTTAACGATTTTCAGCTTTTCTGGGTCCTGCCCACTTAACCTAATAAATTTAAATCTAAAAACCTTAAGTTTAAAAGCCTGCGGACTAGAACTAAGAAATGAACGTCGACTTCCACTTGTCGTAGCAAAATTGTTACTGCCACCACCGCCAAACATCCCTCCATTTCCACCAATATTCACACCATTATTAGACAACGCAAAGAATGGTGTTTGAGTATGTGTATAAATTTGTGGATCAGAATGCCCTAGAGGGCAGTGTCTATAACGCATTAAATTGTTGTTATTGAGGCGATGAGTGAAAAAGTTGTTGCTGTTGTTTGATAATAAATGTAATTGACTAGTTGTACCAGTTGAATTTGTTTTTTGGTTATGAAGCGGTGGAAGAACACCTACAATTGAATGAAGATGATGTTCTTTGTAAGAACCGCTACTATCCAAAGATGAGTGATGAAAGTCTGCAAAAATAAAGGAAATAAATTTTACAATTTATAGGGAAAAAAATTTGTAATTAGTAAACTATTGAAAAATTAAGAAAATTCTAGTTCCTTTTCGCTGCAAAATAAGAGAGTAAATAATAAAAAAGATAGTGGGAAAATAAGAGAGACAGACACAAAAAGAGAAAATAGAGAGAAAAATAGTTAGACAAGAAAGAAAAGAAAATAAAGGACAAAACGTCATTTTTAAAAAGAATAATAATTAAATATGCAAAATGACAAATTCAAAAATAAATTCAAAAGGTCATTTTTGCAGGAAAATCCAAAGTTGTTTGTCGGTCCGTATCTCTTTTATTTTTCAACTAAACCATAGACTTCTTTATATCAATTTAAAGCTTAGAATTTGCGGAATCTTTTTTCTTAAAGGATCGTTATTTTCTATTCATTCTATAAAAAGTTATAGCCAAACAAACAGGGAAAATAGCGATTTCCATACTAAAGATTAACTAAAAATGCCCCATGGCTTGGTGATTTTCCATAATTTTTAGATATTCAACTCCTCACCCTGTTGCAAATCACGAAGTGATATTGAGGGACGTTTGCTAGTTGTTCCAATTCTCAAATTATCAGCACCGTTACCTCCACCAGACAAACGGTCACTGAGAATAACACTTTGAAAATCTCCTCCTTCTGTGCCACTTCCTTGAGATGAGTGACGTGAGGGAATTGGATTCAACGCGTCTGATTGAGAACGTTGAAGTTGTGCTGCAGCAGAAGGGGGTCTGCCAGCCAAAAGTGGATGTTGTTGGTTACGATGAATTTGAGACCCTCCTCGACGAGAAGAAAATGAATGGGAAGAGTGAGGCAAATAGTCTATAAGAAAATTAAGGGAATTATAAAATTAATTACGCTCAAAAAATGAATTTTTTAATTAAAAATCAAAATTAATAGGGACATTTTTGGCGCAGAAGTGTTAGGGCGTGGGCTTATAAACAGCGCCAAAACTAAACCGCGCCCAAATAATCCCATTAATTAAATTTTTATATATATTTTTATTTTCTACCTCCAGCACTCGCACTGCTTTCAAAAGAGTCGTATTGTGAAAAAGAACTGTTAACAGTATTTGTAGTATTATTAACAGCCGTTCGTTGAAGTAACGGATGAGGGAAAGGCTTGTTGTTACGAGTAAAAGAATGGCAACGGCCAATATTTAATGGAGGTCCTTCTTGTCTATTAATAGATGTTATTGGAAGATGTTGGTAATTTCCACTACTTCCGACAGATGAGAAGGAATGTTGCTGTTGAAGTTGGTGATAACGAGAAAAGGAGCCTTTAAAAAGAAAAAAATGTTTAAAAAAATTATTTAAATTAAGTTTTTTTTGATATAAATTAAATTAGAATAAATAGACAAGGGAAAAGAAAGGTTAAAAATAAAGACGGAAATGAGTCAAAAATGAGAGAAAACAGGAAATAAAATGACAAAAATATAAAAAAAACGTCAAAAATGTAAAAAATGGCAAAAATTAAAAAATAAACAGAACGCCAAAAATATTTAAAAAAATCTTCAAAATATCCCACACTCCCAGTTATCCCATCTGAGACAGGAGAGGGGTAAGATATCCTTAAATATACCACTCTCTGATATCCCAGATACTACAATCTCTAACATATCCCAAAAATCAATCTTCAAGGTTAACCCAAGCTTCCAGTTATCACAACTTTAAGTAGTGTTATAGTGTTGGGATAAGATAGAGATAAAATTAAATTAATATCTACATAATATAAATTAATTAAAATAAAATTAAAAATTAAAGAGAATTAATTAATTAATTAATTTTAGACTGCCTAGAGAAGTGAAGGAAATGAGGGGGTATAAGAAGAAAAAAAATTTTTTTAGGATAGCGATAGACAGAAAAAATTGAAAAAATCTATATAAGTGCGAGGAAAAAAATTATAAGGATAGAAAAATGTGTAATTTAAATAAAGGAAAAGCACATGAGGAGATGCGCGTGAACCTAAGAAAAAAATTTTTATTGCCAGCCAATTTTAAAAAAATTAATAAAAATGAAAAATGTAGAAATAGTTTTGACTCCTCAAAAATTAAAAATGAGGGTAAAAAAAAATAAATTAAATAGAAAATGAAGAAATAAATTAATTTAAATACATATATTAAAAAATTAATTATAAATATTTAAAAAAAAATTTTTCAAAGAAAAAATAAAATATCATGTTAAAAAACATCTGTCAAAAAATAATAATAAATTAATTTAGTAAAAAATCTAAAAAAAAATTTTTTTATTGCGCAATTTTACAACTATAAATATTTAAATAAAAAATTATTTTCACCTGTCAAAAAATCAAAACAGAAAATTAAAAAAAATTATTTAATAAAAATAAAATATTAAATATAATATTAAAAATATTCCAATTAATTTTTAAAATTATTTATTAAAAATAGCCCAAGAGAGAATTAACTAACTTTTTCCCAGGAGAGCCGATTAACGCTTAAACGCCAGCTTACAAAATTTATTAATGAGTAGCTACAGAGATGAAATTTTATTTAGACATCTCCAAAAGTGTTATCCAACTCCTCTAAAAATTTCAGAATTTTTAGTTAATTATTTCAGAATTTATGACCGAAAAACTACCAAAAATCGAAGTTTTCCTCAAAAGTTCTGACTTTTTTGACCAGAACTTCTGAAATAATTAATCAAAAATTCTGAAATTTTAAGAGAGTTAAATCAACCTTATTAAGTACGTCTATGCAAAATTTCATGCTTTTAGGTCCTCATTTTACTATTTTATAAAATAATAATCAAGCGTTACTCTAAACAAACATGCCATTCTTTAAAAAAAATTTTTTTTAATTTTTGGACTTTTTAAATAGATTTTTTATAATTTTTTTAGACTTTTTAAAAGAATCTAATATTTCATGAAAAAAATTTCCAAAAATAGATTTAAGGTTTATTTGTTTATTTTTTTTAGTTTATTTAATGCCCTCAATGTCCCATCAATCAAATATTTGACAAAGCTTTTTCAAACAAGTCTCTCTCTCTATATTAAAAAAATAAAAAACACGTGCCATTTATGAAAAACGAGAAAAAATGCTTGTTTATTTAGAAAAAAAATAAAAAATATTTTTTAAAGAAAAAAATAAAAAAAATATTTAATTGGAATTCTGCAAAAAAAAAGATAAAAAAATGAATTGTTTGTTTTAAAAAGATGAAAAAGTGAGAGATTTAAAAATAGATTAATTAATTTAACCGAAAAAATAAAGAAAAAAATAAAATTTCAAAATGGTCAAAACTCAAAATGGTCAAAATTAAAAATGGTCAAAATTAAAAATGCCAAAATCTCAAAATGGTCAAAGGTGATAAATAAGCCAAATGTTTATTTTAATATTTGAAAACACTTGTGTGTTGAAATTTAAGGGCTATAAAAAGATTGTGGGTGGTGAGTGGTGAAGAAGTGGTCATCGAAAATAAAATTTTCATCATTGGATATAAATAATATATTCTACAAAACCTAGAAAAGACGAGGATGTGAATAAATATATCAATTACTAAAAAAGGGAATAAATATTAGGTAAAGAGAACATCATCGCAAAAATCGGGGAATGCGAGCAAATATAAATCAAAAAAATATAAAATATTATGTGTAATTTGTAAAAAAAGGAGTGTTAGTGGGCAGCTGCTTAAAAATATTTTTGAAAAATTATTACAAATATATATAAGATCATTGAACAAATTATGGGGAAAGTGGGAATTAATTGTAATAATATTTACGATGTTCCCTCCAGCCCACAAGTAGTGTGAAGGGGACATAATAAAGGGATGTTCCCTCCAGCCCACAAGTAGTGTGAGGGGGACATAATAGAGGGATGTTCCTTCCAGCCCACGAGTAGTGTGAAGGGAACATATTAAAGAAATATTCCCTACATAATTAAAAATCTATTTTAAAAATAAAGTCATAGCGGAATGAAATGTCAAAGATAAATAAAACATTTCACATTTTAATAATATTTAAAAGAATCCATATATAATTATAAAAGTCGATAGTACAAGACCCAACTATGACCTAGTTTATTATTATTCTAGTTAGTCACTGGCTGACACTAAAGAGCTAAAGCATAAATATATATGCACATATAAAGCTAAATAAGCGAAGTAGATTCTTTGAAATTGAGAGAAAAGAATAATGGCCTGACTTTTATTTACTTAATATATAATTTTCCATTTATGTAGAAAATTGGAGAGATGGAAGGAAAAAAATTTGTTTCTGGAAAAATAAGAGAAGAAATGCCTCAATTATACAATGAAATGAAGCTTTAATAGAAATATATAATTTAATGAGCAGGAAGATAATGAATGGGATGAAATGTCATCGAATAATTATTCACTTTTCAAAAGAACATTTACAAGTAGATTCATCATTGATACCGAAAAAGTACGTTATACAGAGGTGAGATATAGTACATTGACTTAAGCCTAATTTGTTAACCAAAATTGCTTCAAAAAGGTATGTGCTCTCCAGCCCACAAGTAGTGTGAAAGGAACATGGTAAAAGATGTTCCCTCCAGCCCACAAGTAGTGTGGAGGGAACAATTATGTGCTCTCCAGCCCACAAGTAGTGTGAAAGGAACATGGTAAAAGATGTTCCCTCCAGCCCACAAGTAGTGTGGAGGGAACAATTATTAGATCCATTACTAGTTTAAAAATAAGTAAGATAATGAGAAAAATACTCCTAATAAAGAAACAATACTTTCTTTTGTTCTAGGAAAAAAAAGAAAATTGAAATTATCGGAAGTAGAGGCTTTCTTTTGTGGTATTTGAGCTTTAAAAAAATTTTTTTCAAAAAGGCTTTTGAATATTCTGCTAAAACCTCCAGAAGAATTTCCAAATTAGGAATAAATAATATTTAACGAAAATGACGAGGGTAAAACAAAAGAAAGTCAATATATACAGCTAAGTATTTACTTTTAGTTTTCATCCTCCCAACTCTTTTTTAGCCAGAAAATTCAATTATTCACACAAAAGCCTTAGGCGCCAACACATAAAAATAGAGTGAATGCTTGTTTAGTGCAATAATATAGAGGACAAAATTGAAAAAAAAATGAAAAAAATTTTTCTGAGGGAAAATGTGGAGAGAGGTAGGTAAAAGTAGATGAGAAATGTGACTTGTTTATATTTATATTTTTTCCGATAAAGGAAAATGTGTCCCCCTCTTAAATTTTACTGCCCCCATATTTCCTCAATTTTTCTTTTTTTTCGTTTCCTGTTTTTAGTTTTTCTTTTTTAACAGGAAGAATTAAGCATACAAATCTTAGACTGAAATAAGTTCAATGCCTTAAAAAAAGAAAATTCAGACAAGAATACAAGGAAGTAAAAGTGGAACACGGATGGTACTTCCCCCTCTACTGTAGAGATTACATAAATAAAGAATGTTCCGTCCAGCCCACAGGTAGTGTGAAGGGAACATGTTCTGTCCGGCCCAAGTGGTAGGCTGAAGGGAACATGTCCCCTCCAGCCTACAGGTGGTGTGAAGGGGACATAATATAGTTAGGAGGCATAATATGTTTATGAGATAAATTTTAAAAATAGAATGACCCTCTCCAATAGAAGGGCCTTCTATCGAGAGAAAATGTGAATTGTTTTTAAAGAGAACAAGACCACAATTTTTTGTAAGAAAATTCATGAAATAACATTTTACACAAAACAAATAAATAAAGTATAGAATTACGTCAAAGAAATGAAAACTATGAGTAAGATTCTCAAATAAAATGCCCAAAAAAAGTCTTTAAAAATAACGGGCCACTTAAAAAAAGGGCCACGCGGAAGCGAAGGCGGAAAGGGAAGGGAAAGGGTTGGACTGTTCCCACACATTTTCTAAATTCCATTAAGGAAAATCCAATTTTTATTAGCCAAACAAAAATAGGCGTTGCGTGCAAAAAATTGAAAAAAAAAATATTTTAACAAAAAAATAAAATTAATTAAAATTGGAAAAAGCTTCTGAATTTTAATGGTTAACCGAGCCTGTAAATAAAAAGAAAAATTACGTAGAATTGAATAATAAAATACTATTTTTAGGTGACAAAAAAGACTAATTTAGAAAAAAAATAAATCTTAGAAAATAAAAATAAACTGGACGAAATGTCTTTTTTTGGGTGATGGGACGAAATGTCCATTTTTAAAGATTTTCTGGCACGATTTAATTAATATCCAAATTTTAGAGGTTTAAGAGTTAATCTAAGGCTAAAGGATTATTCTCCCTTCACACAACCTGTGGGCTGGAAGGAACCTTCAGGTCCCTTGGAAGGAACATGTTCCCTTCAGCCTACCCATTGGCTGAAGGGAACATTCTTATTTGACCTCTACTTTTATAAAAATCAGAAAAGTTTATGAAGACAATAAATTGGGGGAAAATTTGTGACGTTGTGGAAAAAATGAAAAATTGGTAAAAATTCCAATATTGACGAGATAAAAATGAAAAAATGAAGAATTGACAATTTATAAGAAAATAAGGCCAAAAAAGTATTTTTTTTAATTAAAAAAAAAGAATTGATGAATAAAAATATAGTAGTAGTCGTCTAACAATGAAAAATAAAAATCTATAGTTAATATAATATTATTTAATTAACTGTGTCGGAAATCGAAACAATAGAGAGCTTTTAAAAGCGTCAAAAATTAGAAAAATAATTAATATTCTACAAAATTTTGTGTGCACCAAAAAAACGCAAGAGAATAAGAAAAATGAGAAAATACCAGAGAAAAAAAGAAAAAATTTCCAAAAATTAAAAAAAAAATCTTTAGCCATGTCAAATCATAATTTTGACATTTTAAGACAATTTCAAAACCCAAAAAATCCAAAAAATCTTAAGAAATAAATAAACGCCAAAATCTATGGCGCACATATTTGAAAATTAATATTGCTTGTTTTAAACCTCATTTTCTCTTTTTAAAAAGTCAAAATAATTTTATTTTTCATTTTTTAACGAAAACAAATCTTTAAAGCAAACAATGCCATGGGTACATATTTTTCTTTGTTAGGCAGGAAATGAAAGAAAATATAAACACACAGGGATGGCTGCAATTTTAATCCCTTTCCCCCATATTTTTTCTCTTTATTTTGACAGCCGTCGATGAAGCAGATAAAAATATAAAAAATAATGAAAACAGAATTTTTGCAAGCTTTAAAAGCATAACAAGCTAATTTTAAGTTTAAAAATGCAAGAAAAAAATATTAGAATTTTTTTAAGAATTTTTAAAAAAATTTAAAGGTGGAGGTAGTAGACGTTTCGGCGCCGGAACGCTAGTGCGCGCAAGCCTATAAAACAGACAAAAGAGCACCTAAAATTATGAAATTTTTTATAGACATCCCTAACATAGACAGCTAACTCGTCTAAAAATTTCAGAATTTTTAGTTAAATATTTCAGAATTTATGGTCAAAAAATCAGAATTTTCACCAAAAAACGTCGATTTTTCTGACTTCTTCCGGCCATAACTTTTTAAATATTTAACCAAAAATTCTGAAATTTTTAGAATAACTAGATAACACTCAGAAAAATAAATATACAAAATTTAAAGAAAATAGGTTGATTTAGAAAAAAGTTATCGAGTAAAATGTTGTTAGTTTTTCAACGCAAACCTAGTCTCTTTGCAAGCTTAAATAAATTTTTATTTTATTTTTTTATTTTCACGGTTCAAAGCCTCTTTTTAATAAAACCTTCAAAACGTCTGACATCATTTACCTCTTTTATTTTTTTTTCAATTGTTAAAGATTTTTTCTTTTCTATTTTTAACTTCCGGGGAAAATAAATTAATTTGATCCTTTTCTTGCTTTTTTTATTTTTTTAAAAAAATCAAGGGAGAGTGTTTGCTTTTAAATATTTTTAAAATTATTTTAAAGACTTGAAAATATTTTTAAAAATAATTTTTAAGTTGAAAAGCTAACAAATAATTTAAAAATAAATATTTAATAAAAATAAAGAAAAAAAATAAAACTTTTTTTTTTGACAAGCAAAAATAAATAAATTTATAAAAATTAAAGTAAAAATGATTGAAAAGACTAAAAAAGAAATGAAAAAATTTGTAAAGATCAAAAATTAAATTTTTAAAATTATTTAATAAATTAATCCTTCAAAAATAAAAAATATGGGAAAATAGACAAAATGCCATAAAAATAGAAAAAAAATATTTTAAAATTATATAGAATGCCAAAATGTTGAAAAAATGTGAAAAAATAAATAATGACAAAAAATATAATGTAAAAATAAATAATTTCCAAAAATGACCAAAAGAGTCCCAGGGGATGCAGATAATAGTAAAAATCAAGTAAAATTATTAAAAAAAATGTGAAAGAAATTCAAAAATATTTAAAAAATTCAAAAATATGGAGAAAGTTAATAAAAATGCCAAAAAAATTTTTAATAGACAAAAATTAAAAAAAACGCCCACCTGATCTGGTCACATTTCGACATCCACCACTGCCACCACCAATGCCTAGACCTATCGGAGGGCTGCATACAAGGGGTGGAGTGCCTGCAAGAGGTGACGAGCAATTAGAGAGGCGTGAATTGGAGAGACGTGAATGTGATTGACGAGAGAGAAGTGAAGGGCCTCGAGAGCAGCAGGCAGTCGTTAGGGGCTCTGACTCCTGCAAAAAATTGAGGGAATTGATTTTTGTAAAATGGAAAGGAAAATATTTTTAAGGATTTTGAATTTAGGGATTTTGAAAAAAATGCCAAAAAAATTTTTTATAAAAAATAACAATAGTCAGACTCAAAAGTATGTTCCGTTCAGCCCATAGTAATGTGAACGGAACATTATCTCCAAAAGAAGGCATTTAAAATTTCTTTCTAATTTTTTTCTCTTCAAAAAATTATTCCCAACTATGGGGTTCTATTTTAATTTTTTTTGATATTCTAAAAGAATTTCCAAAAATAAGAACTCCACTCTTTAATTTAAAATTCTCTCACCGAATCAGAATGTTGTTGTTGTCCACCTACAGCTCCAAAATTACGAAGAAAATTAGGTGAATGAGCGCTTTGTGAACGAATCGGACGTGAGAGAAGTACTGGAGATAAAAGTACTGTAGGTGATGGAGAGACAGGTTCACAAGGAGTTGACTGAAATTTAAAAAAAATTAAATTTTTGAGATTATGAAAATTTTTTATTTTATATTTGACATAAGGCAATAAATATTAAAATAATTTAAGCCTTGCCAAAAAAATTTTTTAAAGAACCGCTTTTTTCTGTATGGGATTATAATCATTCAATGTTCCGTTCACACTATAGTAGTGCGAACGGAACATAATTTTTCGAGGAAGGTGGTCTAGAAACTTTATAACAGTCCCTATTTTAGTTAAACTGCATGTCTAGTATCCAAATTTCAAAGAAAATCCTCAGAAAAAATTATTCCAGAATAAAATGGGATGAAATGTCTCATGCCTGTATTTCACTTCTCGTAAACAAAGAAGTGCAAGTATGGCATAAACAACCACTAATTGACTTTTGTAAAGTATTTTGAGGGTATTCTGATTTTTCTATGATGTTTTCATTATTTATTTGTTGATTATTTTGTTGTTGTCCAAGCAATTTTAATAGTTGTGGGGTTAAGGGAGAACTCCCAAAAAGCGGCATTAATGCCCAGAAACAAGGGGAATTAGTTTTGAATGAATATTATATATTTTTTGATTTAGGTAATATTACTAATTAAATTAGAAACAAAAATTTACATAATATATATTATTCAATTAAAATTAATAAAAAAACAAAAATTAATAAAAATTAAAAATATAAATTTAAAAAATTAAAAAGAAGAAAAAAATTAGTTAATGAAAATTGATTTAATTTGTTGGCTGTCTGAATAATATCGAATTATTGAATTAATGAGAAGCATATGAAAGAAAAACAATAAAATAAATAAAAATAGTTGTAAAACAGTTGTAAAATAGATAGAGAAGTCAGACATAATTTAATTAAATAAACTTGAATTATTACAAACTTTAATTTAAATAAACTTGAATTATTACAAACTTGAATTTAATAAAACTTGGATTTTCACAAACTTAAATTTAATTAAACTTGAATTATTACAAACTTGAATTTAAATAAAACTTTTTTTACAAACTTGTTATTTTTCAAGTTTATTTAAAAGTTTTGCTAATTTACTCCAGACATTTCCAAGTTTATTTTAAACAAAGTTTTAATAAAATTTCCTGAACAAATAAAAATGAAAAAAAGGTTTTGTAAAATGTCGCGCCGCATTATAATCAATGAAAATGGGGGGTGAATAATGCTTCTTTGTTTTAGATAGAAAAAAGAAGAAAAAATAAATAAAATAGCGGATAGTAAAAATATTAGGGTTTTTGGTTTCACTTTAAAATTGACAAAAATATATAAAAATTAAAAAAAAAATTAAAATTAAAGGAGGAAAATCCAATTTTAAGAAAAAAAAATAAATTTTTTAAATTATTTCAATCAAAAAAAAATAAAATTTAAATTAACCTTTAAACAAAAAAATTTAATTTTAATTTAATTTAGTCAGAATTAAATTACGTATAAAATTAAATAAAAACAAGTTTATTTAATTGTTTTTCTAGTTTAATTTAAATAAAAACAAGTTTAATTTTCTTTTAGGTATACTGTAAATGTTTAAAACAAAGTTTTAATTAAATAAAACTTGAAAAACTATAAAAGAGAGAAAAATAAAACTTTTTTTACAAACATCAAATTAAGGGAGAAAAAAATGTTTTTCTGACATTAAATGTTTTTGACAGAGTAAATTGTTTAAAAGGGCAGAGAATAATTAGAATAATGATAAAATTAAGAGAGAAAATGGAAATTAATTGGAAGGGTTTTTTTTTATTATTTGGGATTTTTAATTTTTTTCTTAGATTTTGGGGATTTTTGGGGATTTTTAATAAATAAATTAATCAATTATTGGAGAAAAATTTTTTGGTTTTTTTTTAATTTTTTGGTACTGTTCTAATATGTCCCTCCACCCCGTATATTCGCGGCGAATTTGCACACCATATATTCGCGAGATTATAAAATGGTAACTGATATTTCAAAAAGTAGTAACATAAGCCTATTCATTATAATCATAAAAAATATATGTAATGAATAGGCTTATGTTATTGCGTACAGAACCCAGCAACTCCCGCGAGACGCGTGCCGCAAAACCCTGAGCGAAGCTCAGGGTTTTGCACAAGCGTCTCGCCGACTTCCATAAGCGTACTTTTTGACCTTTTTGAGAAATATCAGTTACCATTTTATAATCTCGCGAATATATGGTGTGCAAATTCGCCGCGAATATACGGGGTGGAGGGACATATTAGAACAGAACCAATTTTTTTTTATTTTTTATTTTTGATTTTTAATTAATAAATTAGTCAATTATTGGAGGAAAAAATTTTAATTATATTTTCTCTGATTTTTTAAAAAAATCGAAGGTTTCAAGATTTCTATTTTTTGGTGGTTCCGTTAATTTTTTGGATCTTCCTATTTCAAAGATTTTTGAATTATTTTAATAATAATCCTTAAAAGAGATTAAAATAATAAATTAAATAAATAAAAAATAGGACATTTAGAGATAGAATCGATGAATTTTTTTTAAAAAGAAAATTGAGTAAACAATTATTGCTTTTTTTAGGTCAGGGTTTAAAGTTCTCATCCTTTTAGAATAAATTTAATTCTTTTTCAGAAAAAAAATTTTTTTTTAATTTTTTGGGAGGGGAACCTAGCAAGGAAAGTGATTTTTTTAATAAAATTGAGGAAACTCTCAGGATAGAATTAAAAATTCTATTAAATAAAAATAGTAAAAATACTTCAAAAAAGTCAACAATTTTTCTTCCAAAAATTATAAAAATATATTTTATTTTAAGAAAAATAGTAAAAGAAAAAAGTCCTTTATTTTACAAAACAATTTTTTCGAAAAAAATATTATTTTTAAAGGATTGAGGGAGGGAATGATGTGTATACGAGAGTGAGCCAAAAATCCCCTAGAGAATTTAACGGAAATTTTCAAGAAAAATAATAAAAAGGTTTTCGTGAATGACGAGAGAATATTTATATATTTTTGGCTAATATTTTTTTTGATAGAAAAAAAATTTAAACAATTGTATATATTAAATGGCCAAAAAAGAGATAAATTTCTAATAAAAATTGCAAAAAAAAATTAGAGGAGAGGGAAAGAAAAAAGTCAACAATTTTTTTTGCAGAAGCTGGACAAATAAAAGGGAAAAATCTAAAAATATTATAAAAATTGTTTATTTTAATTTTGGGGAGAATTTTTGAGAGGGTGTGGGCATAGAGAATGGATGGAATAAAAATAAGAAAAAATAATGTAAAAAAGTGAAATAAAATTAGAAAAATATTTTTTAGAAAAAAATATCCGAGAATAAGAAAGAAAAAGAAAAATTCGGGTCAATTTTGATTATTTGGAAACAAAAAACAAAACTAGAAAGGTAGGATAGGTAAGGCAGGTAAATTACAATAAAATTAAATATATTGACATTTTAAAAATATTCCAAAAAATAAAAAAAAATTATTTTCGTAAAATTTTATTTATTCATCAAAAAAGAAAAAAGGGTTATAAATAATTTTAGTTAAAAATTTTCTTTTAAGTAAAAATATATTATTTTCAATTTTTTCTAGTCTGAAAGAGGCAAACCATTAAAAATAAAGAGAAAATCCCATGAGTTTTTAAAAAAAAGAAATTAAATATTCAAAACACATTTAAGTATTTAGTAAAATGTCTCTAATGCATCTGGAAAATGGAAAAAAAAAATAAAATTGAATTGGACTTTTTTTACGAAAAAATAAATAGATTGGGTGTATTAAATTACAAGTGCATTAATAGAAGAAAAAAATAATAAAAATATTAAGAGAATAAATATGTATTAAAATTTGATTTTTAATAAAACTTGAAGCAATATTAAACTTAAAAACTTAAACAAAGAAACAGAAGAATTTAAGCTTGATCTTAAGAAAATAAAACTTTTTCAAGCTTGATCTAAGAAAATTAAAACTTTTTCAAGTTCGATCTTAAAAAATAAAACTTTTTAAAGCTTGAACTTGAAAAATAAAGTTTTAATAAAATAAACTTGAAGCAAAACAAGTTTTATTAATTCTGCTTCAATAATTTTCCTAATTACTAAAGTACCTAAATCTCTGTATTAAATTAATTCCAGTAGAAATGGATTATAATATTAGTTTAAAAATTTAAAAGTAAATAGCAGAGCGTCAGAATTTTAAATACTTAAGTAAATAGAGTAACTGTTTACATTTTTCAAAAAAAAAATTAAAAATGTCTAGAAAAACAAAATAAAATAGAAGAAAAGTGCAAAATAGAGAAAAAATTAAAATAAATTTAAAAAAATG
Source organism: Meloidogyne hapla (assembly GCA_000172435.1). Taxonomy (NCBI): domain Eukaryota; kingdom Metazoa; phylum Nematoda; class Chromadorea; order Rhabditida; family Meloidogynidae; genus Meloidogyne; species Meloidogyne hapla. The sequence goes on along the minus strand of ABLG01001168.1, from coordinate 173 downwards.
ATTTTTAAGCCAATTATTGAAAAAAAAAGTTAAATGGGAATTTTATATCAATTTTACGTTGCTATTGGTTTCTAATTGTTATATTAAAGAAAATTAAAATATAATTGTTAAACTTGGTTGAGAAAAAAGTTGGTAAGTTTGTAAACTTAAGTTGTATTAAAATAAAAACTTAA
>ABLG01001173.1:0-52025 GCA_000172435.1 Meloidogyne hapla | reverse complement strand
ACGCCTCTCTAGAAAGATATACACAAAATCGGCAAAACATAAAAATGAGGCGCTAAAGTGTTGTTAAAAAATAAATTTTTTTAAAGAGGATCTCTTCCCTTTCCTTCTCCCAAAATCTCTAATATATCCTCTCATTATTTCATTTTATTTAATAATATTATTTTCACTGCTTTTCTTCCCTTTGAATAACAAACAAAACAATTTAAAAATCCCGCTTTTATTTTTAGTAAAAATTTTAAAAAGAAAAAGAAAATTTAAAAAGTCTTTCCCCACTTCCCCTAAGCGACATCTGTTAATAATAAAATTGAAATTAGATATATTAGAAAGAGAACTCTCTAAAAGTTTTGACCAATCGGAAGTGTGAAAATGAAAAGAGATCAGAAAAATAAAATTGACAGAAGCATTAATAATCCCTTCACTTTTATTATTTTTAAAAATCTAAACAGCTTCTTTAGGGTGTCAACAAAAATAAAAATAATAAAAAAAAAATTACATATTAAGTAGATCAAAAAAATTAATATTTTCTCTCTATTTTTTTAATCCTTATTTTAAACAAAAATTATTTTTATTTTTTTCTCCTTCTAATTTTTCTAAAAATAAAATGAAGATTTTTAAAAAAATTTAATTTTAGTATAGCGTGACCAATAACTTTTGAGAGAGAAAAAAAAAATAATTTTTTATAAAAATATTTTTGAAATTAAATCTCTTTTTTGCCTAATAATGAGGTGAAGACAAAACTTGAGAGGTAAAATTATGAAAAAAAGAAAAGATTTTAAAGTGGCCAAAAATAATAAAAATTAAAATTAAAAAAAAAATAAATAGTCTGACAAAAATTTAATAAAAAAATAAATCATGCAAAAAATAAATTTAAAAATTTATTAGTTTTTACCTCATCTTATAGGATTAGCCCTTAATAAATCCATTAAAAAAAGTTATAAAAATAATTTTAGCTACCTATTTTCTACAAAAAAAATCTTCAAGGATAACCATTAATATTATGTAGTTTAAAACAATAAAAATAAATAATAAAAATGTTTTAGAAAAGAATTATTATTACATAGAAGGGTGGTTTAATGATCTATGAAGAATAAAAAATAAAGAAATAAGTCAAAAAGTTAGTCTACAAAAATTAAGAACCATAAAGAATTAAATGAAGCATAGAAAAATCACTGTCAAAAAATTATTGTCAAAAACTAATTTAAAAAAAAATATTGTAAAAATTAATGAGGCACGTTCTGCGCGAGTGACAGATGGAAAATTTTATGGGAAATTGACTTAAAAATATACTAGTCTATTATTAAAAAATTAAGAAAAAATAAATAAAATTTAAAAATAAAATAGAGAAAAAATAAACTACATAAAATTAATTTTAGAAAAAATATAATCCATTTAAAAGCCTCAAAAATAGTTTAATTTTCAAAAAAAAAAATAATAAAAAAAAAATATTCTAATCAAAAATTACATTAAAAAATCTCCCTTACTTTTCTTTTAATCATTTCCCTTTAAAATTACCCCATATTTTCACTAATATTTAATTATATCCACAAAAAAATTTTCTTTCCATATTTTCTCGAATACAATGTGTTACTTATTAAAAACATAAAAAGAACTCCACACATAATAATTATAAAAAGTCGGCTTCACTAAAAAAAATTTCTTTTATTATGTTTTTTTCAATCCACAAACAGAAGGATAGCTTCTCTTAAAAGGTCAGTCAAAGGTCAAAACACAACAAAGAATTATTATTTTTTTTCTTTTGCTTTTTTGATGTTTTTATGGACTTGTTTTTATGTTCATTTTATTTTAAAAAATTCCATTAGACCCTTTTCTTCATCCTAAAATTTTTTTAATATCCACAAAATAATTATTTCATTTTCTCCCTTTTTCCTAAACAACACTTTCAATTTTTTCTTTTATAATTTTACTTAAATTCACCTTTCCCCTTTTATATGCTCAACCACTAATAATTAAATAAATTAAATAAAAAAATGTTTTGGCCGGTCTTTTTTTCAGAATCGCGCGAATTTTTTTAGAATGTCGCAAAAATATAAAAAGGCATAGAAAAATAAAAAAAAATAAATAGAATTATAAAATTTGAAGGAAAAAAAATTAAATAAATAATTTCAAAAAAACTTTAAAACTCCCCAAAAATTCTCAAAAAATAAATTACATATAAATTATAAAATTTGAACGAATAATTAAATTAAATAAAAAATTAAAAAGAAAGTGATCAATAAACGTATTACCCCTAATTTTAATTTTTTTAATTAAATTCAAAAAAATTTTTTAAAAAATATTTTTAAAAATATTCACCACACCTGTACACATTCCATTAATTTTTGAGACAACATATCCTTGATCACAAACACATTCAGTCGAAGAACCAACAAGTTGCCATGTTCCATCTGCTTTACAAATTGCTGTTGGTGCTTGTAATGCTGGGAATTGACGTCTAACAATTTTTTCTGTTCCAAATAAATTTTTGTCGTTTTTGTGATGATTTGGTGGTTGTGGTGGATGTTGAATTAATGTAGCGACTGGAGATGAATTTGAAGTACATCTACCTTGAACACTGACAACACCATGAGGGTCACGTGCAGAAACGGTACGTGGCAGATGCAAAAGAGAAGAGAAGTATTCAGGGCAAACGTTGTAGTAAATCTTTAGAAAAATTAAATTTTTAAGATTTTTGAATTAAAAAACGATTTTTGAATTTAAAAACGATTTTTTAAATTTATTTTAATTAAAAAAATTGATTAAAAAATAAAATTCCCAATAAAAATAATTTTTTTTATTTTAGAAGGACATTTCTGAGGTCTAAAATTTTTTTAGAAATTTGTAAAAAAAAAATTTTAAACATTAAAACAAATTTTAAATTAATTTAGAAAATAAAAAAAAACTTTTCCACCAAAGGGAATCGAACCCCTGACCAAACAGGCGAAAACTCAAAACCCTAACCAGTCGACCACAGTGACTAACTAAAACTTTAATTAAAAATAAACTAACGTATTAACAAAAATAAAAAAATTAAATAAAATTTAAGCCAAAAAATTTAAAAAATCCAAAAAAAAAATCATTAAAACAAACCTTTACAGAAAGTATAGAAGAACAAGCACCAGTATTTCTCAATGCAAAATGAACAAAACGTTTTTTGACATCATAAGAACTTGTTTGAGTGTATGTTTGTTGTTGGTTCTGTTCTTGTTGTTTTTGTAAATTTTCTTCAATATTTCCCATTTCTATTTCATTTTTATTATTATTTGCTGTGTCTGTTGTTGAATGAGAGGCTAAGGTGTCAACATAATCCCTTAAAAAAATAATAAAAATTAATTAAAAAAATTTTTTTAAGAGAAGAAAATGTTTTGTCGTGAGGGCAAGGACTTTAGTTCTAGGCCCACAACTTTTTTTAAACTAAACTTTAAAGAACAATCCTTATACTTTTAGAAAGCCCTGAATGTGGAGATCGTTTTTATATGTATGTTTTAGCAAAAAATAATTTTAAGAGTCGAAAAAATTCAAAAAATTATTTGCGGACAAAACTTGCGGACATAAAATTTCTAACAGAAATTAACCACAAATTCCAAAAGCCTCCAAAAATTTTTGAGTTTTTAAAAGAACAAAGTTAATAGTAAAAAAGAAGGTTGCCCAAAAACGAAAATTAAAAAAAAAATAAAAAAATCCAAACCATTTCGTTTCATTGTACCAATTTTTCTTTTTAACAAATTCTTTCTCTTCAGATTCATTAAATTGAGAAGCATAAAGTTTAAGAGTTTCTTTACATCCACTAGTCCTCAAAGCTTCTACAGCTGCACATCTCACAATCGTAAAATTAAAATGTAAATAAAAACGCTCAGCTTCGCCTCTTTCAATGCCTGGGATTAATAACCAATTTTCTGCGTCGTGATTAGATTCGTAATTACAAGTTGAATAAACTTGATGATTTTTGTTTTCTGAGCGGGAATACATTGTTTCTTCTAGCCACTGAAAAGTAAAAAAAATAATTTTAAGAGTCGAAAAAATTCAAAAAATTATTTGCGGACAAAACTTGCGGACAAAAAAATTTTTGTCCGCAAGTTTTGTCCGCAAAATCAGAAAAATATTAAAAGTCAAAGAAATTTTTTCCAGATCGGCACGATAAAGGCTAATCGTTTTTTATTAAAAACTTTAAAAAAACTAAATTATGGCACTCTAAAAATATTACCAAAAAATATTTTTTAACCTTTGTGTTTCGCCTCATTAAAGCTTATTTTTGTGAGTAAAAAGAAAAAAAAATAAATTAAAACAAAAAATATTATTATTCTTCGACCTTTTATTTTCCCATAAAATAAAAAAATATTATTAAAAAAATATCTAAAAGGTAAAAGAAAAAATTCTAGTCATGTTATTTAATAAAAAATAAATTTAAAAAAGAAAAAAATATTTTTGCGGACAGAACTTGCGGACAAAAAAATTTTTCAACTTATAAAAATATAAAAACTCAAAAACATCAAAAAGAATTAAGAAAAAAATTAAAAATATACCCCATCCTTTTCATCTTGATTTGAATAAGTGCGCCAATTTAATTCAGAAGTAGCATTAAGTGTGTCCAATAGGTAAACTTAAAAAAAAAGAAATTTATTTAAATTTATTTTTTAATTTTATTTACATCATTTTACCCCCAAAATCTCTTTTTAAATAAAAAGAAAATAATTTATGCAAAAATAACCAAAAAAGAAAAAAAACATTTTTTCGGTAGCAGAAGCAAAAAAAAAACAAAAAAAGTTCCCCCAAAAAATTAGGCATAGAATTAACCAAAAAATGAATCAAATAAAAGCCAAAAATGCAAAAAATGAAAAGAGGGGGAAAATAACCAGATGAGTGATGATATTATAAATCAGAAGCAGAAAAAAGGTTAAAAAGGGGCAAAAAGGTGACAAATAATTTTTGGGAAGAGGTAAAAGAATTAAGAAAGAATTAATATATTGACTGATTTATTTATTAAAAAGAATGAGGATTATCAAATAAAGAAGAAAAAATTTAAAAATTTTTTCTTCTTGAAGGAAATAAAAATAATTAAAACCATAAAAATTTGTAGGTAAATATTATTTAAAAAATGGTTGAAAATAGGATTTGTAAGAAGAAAAATTCAAAAATTTTAAAAAGTGAAGAGAAACTCCAGAAAAACTATTTAAAACAAAAATAGCAAAGAAAATAAAAGATTAACTCAAGCGGGGTTCGAACCCATAACCCTCTTGCCCAATAGGCAAGGCCACTCACCACCCAACCAACAATCACTTAAAACTTTTCTGTTAAATAATCAATAAGTGTAGATAATAAAATTTAATAAAATTCTTAAAATCAAACCTTTAAGCGCTCTCGTAGAATATAAAGTCGAAAAAGAAAGTAATAAAAGAAGAAGACCACGTAAATAAAGTAACGGCATCATTGCAGATAAATCCATTTTTAGTAAAGCATATTGCCTTCTAAGGTTTTGAAGTACCGGAATAAACAAATAAAATAAAAATCTGAAAAGTTGAGAAAATATTTGGTTAAACGAAGTTTCAAAAATGAGAAAAAAAATTGTTAAAAATGTGAAAAGGGTCAAATTGTGATGGAACTACAAAAAGACGCGAAAAGGTGAAAAAAAAAACGATTTTCAGGTAAAACAAAAAAAATATACAAATTTCCTATGTATACTAACAGTTCAGTTAAAGACTAATGCCTGGATAAATAAAATTAAATTTATTCAAATCGCGTTTAAGACAAAAAACTCTCAAAAAATAGAAAATTGATTAATCTCTTTCTCTAATCTTTCTCTAACCTCTTAAAAAATAAAATTCAGCAAAATAAACATAATGCCAAACAAAATAATATTTTGCATTTAAGTAAAAATAAATGAAGTGTTTTTGTGTCTAAAACAAATTTTGTGATTAAGGCCATTGCGTTTTGCGGTCTAATTCATAAAATAAATATATTAAATTCAAAGCTGTAGATAATCCAATCAAAAAGGTGTAGAAAATAATAAAATAAATAAATATAGTAATTTGTAACAAAAGTGCTTGATGATAGTTTTTAGTTGACATAAAAACTAGACTAATAGAATTTATTGATAGGAAACATATATTTTATTTGAACAATTATTGCTTGGGGCAAAAAAAAGAAGATAAATATCCCAAAGATCAACACCTATAAAGAAAATAGCAATTAGAGTCTGGGAATTTAAAGAAAGATAAAAATTTACTGTTAAGACTCTAATGGTCAATTTTATTAATTTTGGACTCAAATAGAAACGAGAGATCAAATAAATAGTCTCAGAAAATTATAAAGGGTTTATTAGAGTCTGAAATCATTTAAATACCCCAGCTCCAATGTTGATATTTATAAAGGTGATCTTCTGGAGTCTCCTAGTTGTGTTGTGTGAGATAAAAAGGGACTGATTGAGCAAAGTTTTATTATTTAGTAATGGCACTAAAAATAGAAAAAATATAGAAAAAATATTTTATTACATCTCTAATCAAGGAATGATCAAAAATAGAATATGCTTTTTATGGATTAAAAAAATATTTTTTTTAAACAATTAATTGGTCTGATCACTGAGGATGGAAATAAAAATGTAGTAATAAAATAAAAGAAGAAAGGAATATCTAAGCTAAGATATGCACTTTAAGTTATCCGAACAAATGGGGGAAAAAAGAAGAAAATGATCTTCATGACTAAAATGTCTAGTTGATGTTCTCTCCCTTGAATTCCTCAAAGTGTGAAAAGTGACAGAAAGAAGAGGGGAAAGGAAGAAGTTAAGAGGAGGAAAATAAGTGAAGAGCATGAAGAAAAATGAAGGAAGAGATAAGGAAGAAATTTGCAGGAAGAGGACGAAGAAGATAGAAAAGAAGGAAGGTGGATAGAAGGAGCAAGGAACTAAAATAAAAAAATAAAAAAATAATCAAGTGGATAAGGTGAAAAAATATTAAAAAGGTGTCAAAATTTTATTGCTAATAAATATTTTTATAAATAAAAGGGACGGCGCCAGCCTGGTTATTTTTAAAGGTGTGGGATGAATTGTCTTTAAATGAAGAAAAAATTTTTTTGGAAAACTTGGCGACATTTTGGAGGTTTTAGAGGAGGAAAATAAAGAGGAAAGAACCGTTGGACTTGAATGACTGAGGAAAAAGAAGAAAAGAGGGGTTGGGTCAATTCATAAAATAAAAGGGGAAAAGAGGCGGGAATTGGCGATTTTAGTAAGTAAAGGATTTTTAGAAGAATGAAATGACTGGAAAGTGAGAAAATAAAAAATAAATAAAAATAAAAGATGATTTAAGGGAGAAACAGCTGAGACTTTAATAAAAAAATAAAAAATACATCTTGCCAAAAAAATTTTAAATGCCAAAAAAATTCAATTTTTGGGACCAAATGTCTCAATTTTTGATTTACGATTTTCGTAGACTTTTGGAAATTTTTTTGGAATTTTTAGAAGATTTTGGTTAATTTTTGAAATTTGGGACCAAATGTCTCATTTATCAAAAATAAAAAAAAGTCAACAAATATAAAAACCCCAAAACCATTTTTAGCTTGCAAAAGCCCGTGAAGACCACAGCAGGCAGAAAAATTTTGCCGGCGCCGTCCTTTTAAAATACTTCTTTTCATTCAATCCTTCAATTCGGCTGCACAATGTCGGTCAGTTTGAGGAGGGGGACTATAATCCCTAGGGAAGGGTGTTGAAGAATAAAAGAAGAAAAAGAAGAAAGGTTTTTGAATCAATTTTTGGCATAAAATTTGGAAAAAAAAGAAAAATATTTAAAAAAAAAAGTTTGGCAAGTCAGGAGGATCTAGATAAATGACAAAAAAATGTTGGGGTGGTTTTTCTAAAAAAAATTTTTTTATAATTAATTTAGAACCTCAATTTCTCAATTAAAGATAACTGGGAGATTAAAGAAGGAAAAGAAACAAAACTTGGATAACTAAAAAATAAAAATATAATAAAGGGAGGGAAAACAAACAAGGGAAGCATAAAAATTCGAAAATCACTAAAAGAATTGATAGAGGCTGATTCGAGGCTTTTGCTTTGAGAAAAGAATAAAAAAAAGGATAAATGGGAGATAGAACATAGAACAAAAAGGATAATTTTTAAAAAACCAAGAAAAATTTTTAAAAATTAAAAAAAAAATTGGGTCGAAATTTGGGTGTATTTTATAGACAAAAAGTTTACTAACTCATTTTATTCTTCGCGCGCTTATTATTTTTTATTTTTTTTTGGAAGAAGAAATGAAGTGAAGAAGAGTTTATTTGTTCTATTTTTAAAATAAAAAAAATAAATTTTAAAAAATAAAATTAAAACAAATAATTTTTTGGGATGAAATGTCATCAATACGGGAAATGACTAAATTATAAAGTAACAAAAACTATTTCTTATTTTTAGTAAAAGTATTTTAAATATAACACTTAAAAAGAGAAAAAACAAATTTAAAAAGAAAAAAGTGGACAAAATAACCGTAAAAACCAGAAAGGTGTGCAAAAAAGTGTGCCAGTCACACTTTGTGGAGAAAAAGAAAAAATTAAGCCAATGGCTTTTGAGAAAATAAAAAATTTTGACATTTTGAAAAATGACATTTTGAAAAGTTAACACTTTGAAAATGGACATTTCGAAAAATTAACATTTTGAAAAGTTGGCATTTTGAACTATTCATATTTTGAAAGTTAACAATTTGAAATAAATTAAAATTTAAAAATATAGGGATTATTTAAAAATTTAAGAGTTTAATTTCCGGTCAGAAAACAAAAATTAAATAGCACAACATAATTCGCGCGAATATTTAACAGAGGAAAGTTAGAGGGAAGGGGAGCTATTCGATTGTTTTTTTGTCTCCCATTGTTTATTCTATAGTGCTAAAACCCCCCAAGTTTTAAGAAAAAGTCTTCTCACCCTTGTCATTATTTTTGGAAATAAATGAAGAAAATGAACACAATACAAACTAAAAAAAGGTAGAAGGGGAGAGGATAACCATTCTTGGTGGTTTTTGGCAAAAAAATGGAGTGGGAGGGGGAGGGTGATTCAAACTGCGGGAAGGGACATAAGAGTCTAGAAATTAAAATTTAGGGGAATTTGGCAGAAACGGGAGGGAGGGTGCGGGAATGGACATTAGAGTCTGGAATTAAAAGTTAAAGGAATTTGGCAAAAACAGGAGGGAGGATGCGGGAATGGACATTAGAGTCTGGAATTAAAAGTTAAAGGAATTTGGCAAAAACAGGAGGGAGGATGCGGGAATGGACATTAGAGTCTGGAAATTAAAATTTAGGGGGAAATAAATTAGCTCGGACTCTAGCTCAGACTCTTGGTTAGCTCAGACTCTAATGTCAACCTAAAATAAATACAATAGAAATACAAGAAAAACGAGAACCCAGCGGGTGTGGGCGCGCACCGTGACGGGTATATTCATTTATTCGTTCAATACAAGGCCAATTTGCACTCTCGAACAGAAGCAAAAATTATTGTTAGGGATTTTCTTTTGTTTTTAAAATTGTGAACAGAAGGCATTGAAAGAACAATGAAAAAATGTCCAAAAAAGAATATTATTATTAAAAAAGGGATGAACAGCAGGGGATGACTATTATTTAGAAAGAAAAATAAATAAAATAAAAATTAATTTTTATTTAAAGGTCATGACCGGAAAAGACAATAAAATATAAAAATAAATGATTTTTCAGGTAATTTTGGGGTTATTATTAAATAGAAAAAATTTTTTGGATTACAATTAAAAATAAATTAAAATAGAAAATAATAAAGAGGATGTTCAAGTTGTAATTAAACAAGTTGGATTTATTTTAAAAAAATTATTAAAAAGTTTTAAAATTAAAATAAGGACCTAGAGTAAGTGAACCGACTAAACTCTGATTCCCATAACTTTTGATTGGATAGACCATTTTAGTTAATCTTGGTATCATTCGGTAGAGGAGAAAATTACCTACAAAATATTAAAAAATCAAAATTTTTAGTTCAAAGGAAAAAAAAGTTATAGTCGAAAAACTAGCTTTATTTGGCTACAATGTCGACTTAGAAGTTTTTTGCACAAAACTTTTTCTTTATCTGATCTAAAATTCTAATGTACGTTTTATCTTATAGCTATTATTCTCCTCTATCGAATGATATAAAATTTATAAGTATAGGATTATTAGTTCTAGAGTTATAGATAATTCTATAGTTAATGCCCTCAGGCACTTTCAATTTAAAAATTTCTAAAAATTAAAAAGTCATTTTGGACCATCAATTGATCCAAAAGAGACAATTTTGGAATAAAAATGCATGTTTTAGAAGAGAGAATGACCACATTTACCACCCCAATCTAAAAATAACCCTTACCCCTACAACCTCTTCATCATCGTCCCCATAAGCAAAAGTAGGTAGAGAGATGACTGATGGCTCTAAAAATGGAAGGGAATTCCATTAGTAGATGATGATGGTTGTAAAATAGAGAGAAAAGGGTTAAAAAATATTTTTTTTATTTTTATATAATTTATGTGCTTACTACGCGCATTTTACCTGTATTTTCCCCTTGTTTTTATGCAATATATGTAAATGAAGGAAGAATTAGGGGAAATAGGCATTCTCTCAAGCTTGTAAATTAAAATAAAGTTAAAAATAAAGAATGCGGGTTAAAGAATAAAAATTTAAAAATAAAAAATAGAAAAAGAAATAAAAATAAAAATAAAATTGGGACAAAATGTCCAAAAATAAAAAATTGAGATAAATTGTCCGAAAAATGAAAATTTCGCCAAAAAATGAAAAATCTAATAAATTAAAGCCAGAAAATGATTTTTAAATCAGAACAAAATCAGAAAAACCAGAAATTTACATAAAAACGTCTTAAAGAAAGAATTTCACAGGAAGACTCAAATGACCCCTATTTTGACTCCAATACCTTTTCTATCCCCTTCAATTATATAACCATCAGTGTCCTAAAAGACGCAATCCCACGCTAATTATTCCGCTCAAGTCATCACCGGAAGGCCAATTTTGTTTTGGGAGAAGGTAAAAGAATAATAATGATTATGGGAAGGAAAATGAAGACAATGATTAGTTGGAAAATGTTTTGTTTTTACAAAAAGAAAGGATTTAAAGAAAGAAAAGTCAGGAATCGGAAAAACACGATTGGAAAAATAGGAAGAAGAATAAATCTAAAAAAATGAAAAAATTAGTAAAGGGGAAGGGTTAACGGAGTGATGGACCACCCAAACGCCAACCTCTATAACTTTGGAAAAAATGAATATTTATTTGTGGTTTTGGTATCATTCGATAGAGGAGAGAATTGGCTACAAAATAAAATTTAAATTGGAATTTTAGAAGATAGAATGTAAAAGTTATGAGGAAAAAACTAACTGAAAGTCGACATTTTCATCAAAAACAACAAGTTTTTGACGATAACTTTTTTGCCTTTAAACCAAAATTTCTGATTTTTAAAACAATAATAACAAAATAAGAGAAAAAACAAAACAAATAAATAATAATGATTAGTCAAAGTTATTAGTCAATTTAAAGCATTGTTATTTTTGCCTATATCCGGCAAACAGGAATGTTTACTTTAATTATGTAATGTTTTTTTGTTATTATTATTTTTTTGCCTACAGCAACAATAAAGTTGAGTAATTGTTTACTATTTTAATAAGGGGGATTGAGAAAAATATACAGGATTTGTAAAAAATAATTAAAAATAATTGAAAACATTAAAAAATCATTTAATTATCTAATTTACAGTAATTTAAAATTAAACCAATCAAAAGTTGAATAATTAGAAAAAGTTGGAAAAATAAAAAAGCTAAATATCCCTTTTAGTGTTTAAACAAAGTTTTATGCTTTTAGAAAAAAGAAGCGATCAGAAATCAGAATTTAAAAAAAAAGTTGGAAGAGAAGTGTAAATAAATAGATAAATTCCGCCTAGTTTTTTGACCACAACTTTTTTGTATTTTAATTAAAAATGATGAAATAAAGTTTATTTTGTAGCAGATTTCATCCTCTATCTAATGGTATTATCAGCTTATTTATATGTTCATTAGTTTGAGAGTTATGGCGGCAGGCACTTTGGAGGGCACGCGACAGACTTAAGATTAAGTAACTCAAAAAAGAAAAAAAATTTTCAGAATTATTTTTAAATGAATAAATAGAGGAGGAAATCTGCTACAAAATAAAAAAGAAATCAGAATTTTAGGTGGAAAAATAAAAAAGTTATGGAAGCAGAAACAAAGTGACTACCTCCCCTCAAAAATAAATAAAAATAATTATTTTAAAAATTCCTAAAAAATCTAAAAAATTCTAATTATTTCAAAAAAACATTAAAAAACATCAAAAACAATTTATTACAAAAACAAAATCCTCTAATACTTTAAATTTATATGAAGGATGAGAAAGTACGCGAGTCGCGCGACTAGAAGAGATGATCACACAATAAATCTTCTCTCATCAATTTCCCCTTAAAAATGACCACAACAAGTATATTAAAAATAAAGATGTGGTGAATAATAAATAGACTATTAAATAAAGGTATTTTATTACAATAAATAAATTTCTATTTATTTTTGGAAAGAAAAAAAAAATTAAATTGATAGTAAACAATTTGTTGTTTTTATTTAAATTTAATTGTTTTTGTTTATTATATAAAGATTAAAATTAAAAAAAGAGTAAGCTTATGAAACGAGTTTATATAAATTGAAAAAACTTTTTTTAATAATTACTTGAAATGAAGCATGCTTCTAAAGTTGAAACTGTTGAGATTCAATGAAACGAAACATAAATTTCCGAAAATGAAACAAGCTGCTGAAACATGATTTTTAATTTTTGTGAAGAAGCATGAATCTGAAACATTACTTTATAGAAGCATAAAGCTGAAACATGCTTCATAATTTTGTAAAATTGAAGCATAAAATTGAAGCATGTTTCCATTTATATAATTGAAGCTGCTTCAGAGATTAGGAAAAATTTATGAAAAAAAAAGTTTCAGAAGCATGTTTCTAAAAATATTTTTGACGACAATAATTTTAATGGTAATCTTAAGTCTCTTTTATATATTTTTAGATACCCATGGTTCAAAGATTATAATTAATGATATTAAAAAAATAAATAAAATAAAAAATGCCGACGAGAGCCAATAAACCAATTATTATTATTAGATAATTATTAAATATTTCCCAAATAATTTTTTTTTATTTTTTTGATGATAACCGCGGATAGATAGGCAAAAAAGTTTTTTCAAGAAAAAAAAGAAAAAGAAATAAACGAGAAAATTAATAGGTTTACAGGCATTAAAGGGTCGGTTTTTTGGGTTTAAAAAGAAAAAAATAAAAGGGAAAAAATTATTTAAAAGTGATTAGAAGAGTTTTGAGACTTTTACAAGATTAAAAAATGAAAAAAAATTTAAAAAAGAAAATATTATTTTTAAATAGCCTCAGGGCAAATAATAAAAAACAAATGGAAAAAGATGATTTAAAAATAATTTTGGGTTCAAAACGAAACGGGAAATTTAAAAAAAGGTTAGAAATAATTAAAAATGAGAAATGCTTGGATTTAAAAGGATTTAGGGAGATTTAATAAAAAATTAAATTAAAAAATAAAATATAAAAAAAAGATATTTGTCTCTAAAAATGCCTTAAAAATAAAAAAAAAATATTTAATCGAAACAAAAATAATAAAATAATATTTTTTCATTTGCACAATTCCCCCAATTTTTTGCCTCTTCAACCCTCCCCCCAAGGCCAATTCGTCTTTTCCCCAATTTAAAAAAAAAGAAGCATTCATTCCCTCAACTAATACTTATGTGTTTGTGTTTATTCAATAATCCTCTCCCGTTTTTAATTATATTAAAGCAAAAAGAAAAAAAAATAATTTAGAGACATTTGAAGAGATTTTGAGGTTATTTTTGGGATTTTTTAAAAAAAAAATCAAAAATTTAATTAAAAAATAAATTTTCCGGTCATTTATTATCCTTTAATATAGATTAACAACTTTTACATATTAGCTAGTTAATTTAAAAAAAAATTCCTCCGATTTTTGCGATGCAAAAATCGGAATTGGGACGATGAGAAAGAAAATTTCAAGGGAAAAATATTTTAAATAAAAAAAGATATGTAAAGTTTTTTGGTTTTAACTGATCCGGAGAAGCGATAACAGAAAAATCGCTAACGGAGAAAAAATAAAATAACGGCAAAAGCGCGCGCGTATTTTTATAATGAGAAAAAGAAATAAATGTACTCTAACAAAGGCCGCAAGCAACAAACAACAACCAAAAAACAAATAAAAACAGAAAATGTGAAATTGTAAAAAATAAATTAAAAAAAAATAATAATGTGAAAATTAAATACATAATTTATAGGGAGAATAACAGTCTATATTTACAATTGTAAAACGAGAAAACACAAATCAGAATTTAAATAAAATAAACTTGAAAATTTACAATTGTATTACAATGCAATACGGGAAAAGACAAAACAGAATTTAAATAAAAATAAACTTGGAAAGTATATATTTACAATTGTAAAACGAGAAAATACAAACCAGAATTTAAATAAAATAAACTTGGAATCAGAATTTAGGTTAAAAATAAGTAAAATAAAAATTTAAAATCAGAATATTTACATAAATAAAAGTAATAATCAGAATTCCTGATCAATTGTTGTGTAAAAAATTTAAAAGAATCATTGAAAAAAAAAGATATTTAAAGAGATTTATGTAAAGATTGGACATAAAAATGCCAAGGTAATTAAAAAAGAGGAAGTTAAATTAAAAAGCGGTTATTTTGTTTGTTACGCGCACTAAAAGAATTCGGTTCAAGGACAAAAGTTTTTTTTTATTTTTATAGAAAAATGAGGAAAAATCTGATCGAGGAAGAGGAAAAATGAAGAAAACAATTGAGAAAAATTATATTATTGAAAAAAAAAGAAAATAAAATTTTGAGAAAAATTTTGGAAATAATTTTGAAAAATTAAAAAAAAAACAAAATTTATTATATATTTAATTAATTAATAATTAAGCCACGCCCCTTTTTGTATTTCCCTAGTAAATAAAATCAGAATTATGAGTTGTAATTTTAAATTCTGAATTTTTGAGTATGAAATAAATAGGATTTCTGGATATTTTTCTAATTTTAAATCAGAATTTTGAATAATCTGGCTGTTGATCTTTTGGATTAAATTCCTCAACATTATCCTAATTGGTCAAAACAAATAAATATTCAAAAAAATTAATAAAAATAAAATAAATGTTGCGAATTCTTTTCTTTTCGGCATTTTAACATCTTTTTCTTTTATTTATTTTATTTTTATTTGTTTGTAGCATTCATGCGCAACAGAATAAATAAATATAATCCCCAAGTGAGAATAAAAGGTTTTTGAACTTTAAAACGAACAGACAAATTTGTTTGTTGTTGAGGATTAATCCGAAAAGTATTCATAAAAGAAAGAAAAAGAATTCTTTTTTGATTATTTCCCTCCCAAAAATAAATTTGCTTAAATTTTGTGTTTTCTCCTGGGACGGGGATTGGAGCCAATTTTAATAAATTGAAGAAAATAAATTTTGATGGGTCACGGTAGGAAATAAAAATAATATAAAAATAAATTGTATAAATTAGTACAAGTAATTTATTAAATGTAGGAGAGATATTCCAGAAGATCAACAAAATAATAGAATAAAATTAAAACAATTAAAACCAGAATTAAAATAAAAATAAAAATAAAGAAACACAAACCAAATTACAAATTGTGATCTTGTAATTAGATTGTAAAACACAGATACATATCAGAATTATTAAAGTTTAAAAAAGAAATAAAATACAACTTGGAAAAATTCAAAAATCAGAATTTTAAAAAATACACAATTATTTAATTCTTAAGATTAACGGTTTATTACAATAGTAAAAGTAAACAAATTTTTAAAAATCCTGTTTCACACTCTATTCTCATTTTTTGTGGAAAACAAATTTGATTTGTACTACTTAATACTTTGTAAATGAAGGTGAAAATGCAAAAGAGAAAATTGGTGTGAAATGAAAAGAAAAGGGGTTATGGGAATATTAGAGTCTGAGAACTGAAGTAAGAGTTTGGATTGTAAAAATCTAAGAATTCGCGGATATCGGCAAAAAATCATAAAAAATAGTTTGTTAAATATCAGACTCTAATATACTTTTATTTACTTTAATAAGTATAAGAGATATTTGTGAACTACTTGAAGCCCATTGGAAGAAGCAAAAGCCAAAAGAAGCGTGAAAAATTGACTGGGAAATTTTGTAAAAGGAAAAAATTGGTGTGAACGAGTTCGTGGATTGGGAGAAATATAAGGATATAATGGAGGTAAAAAATAAATAAAATGTTTTTTGATAAAAAAGTGAATTATTACAAATTAGGAACAAATAAAAATAAAAAAATTGGTAAGTGAAAATTTATTAAAAAAATTTTTTTGGGAAGAACGACGGCGCCAGTAAAGAAGAAAATAAATAGAGCATTAAATAAATTAATGTAGTAGTAAATAAAAAATTAAAATGAATTAAAAATCAGAAAGATACTTATTTAAATAACTAAAAATATTTGGAAAAAATAAACAAAATGCCAAAATCAGCGTAATTAAAAAAAATAATTTTTCTAAAATCAATTCTGGACGGTTTGAAGCGAAAAAGCCAAAAATAAAACTTCAGTCTAGTTTTGGGGTTATTTGGCTAAGTGGATTAATGCGCCGCCCAGTTAATAAAAGGGGTGAAGGTTCGAATCCAACATTGGTTAATTGATTTTTTCTTATGAAATAATGATTGTGAAATATAAAAAAAATATTTTTTAAATTAATTTGTGAGCTCTTAAAATTTTTCCAGACTTTTTCTTCAATAATAAAGCTAAAAATAAATTAAAATATTAATTTTATTTAAAGCTTAAAATTGTAAAAAAAGAACTTTAAAGAGGAAATTTTTATTTTTATATTTTTGCTATATTTGTAGGCATTTTTCTTTTATATATTCCTTTTATATAAATCTAATCTTCCATTTCCGTTCCCATCAAATAGCAAAAAATAGTAAAAAATATTTTAAAGAAAAATTCAAAAATAAATGTGTTTTTATCCTTGAAAGTATTTTTTGTTTCCTTGTCCTAGTGGAAATATTTTTTAAATATTATTATTTCTTCTGCAAATTCCAAAAAAGGTAAAAAAAATTTTTTCTCGTTCAAAAAAAAAATTATCATAAAAACCATAAAAACCCCGATTTAATTAAAATATCAATAAAATCTTATTTTGGCAATTTTTCCATATTTTTTTCCTTTATTTGATCATTTTTAAACCGTTCATGGCGGTTAGACCTTCAAAATAAATAAATAAAATATATTTATTTTAGACAACATTCGGCCACCTCCAAATAGATTATTTAGGGGAAGAGGGTCGTTAACGCGAATTTTTATTGTCTTTTTATTTTATGTATATATTTCTTTTAAGCAATTTCCCGATTTTTTTTTTTGCTTTTCTTCTGGTAGTGCTAAGCAGAAAATTATTGGGGGAAATAGGAGAAAATGGAACAGTAATAGGTAGAAGTTGACACGTCTGAGTCTAAGCCTTATAACTCAAGAATGGATTGACTTTTTAAGAAAGTTTTGGTACCATTAGATAGAGGAGACTATTAGCTACAAAATGATATAAGAAGCAAAATTTTAGGTTTTTAATTAACAAAGTTATGGGTAAAAAACTAGACATACTTTGAGGAAAATAGGTAGATTTAAAAAGTTTTTTATCAAAACTTTTGTTCTGGTTAATTGAAAATTCTGATTTTCATTTTATTTAACAGCTAATTCAATTCTCTATCAAATTATAACAAGATTATCCCTAAAGGTCCATCCATTCTATAGATAACTCTAAGACTCAACCGAACAGCTATAAAAAAGAAGGTCAGCAGCGATCGTGAAAATCGTGGTCAATGCGTTCCCTAAAAATTTTATTATTGGCTATAATAAAGATTGGAGCAATAATGATTTAAGGAGAGGAAAGTGTTCGAGAGCGGCGGCCATAAATGAGATTTTTTGGGGAAAGGGTAGTGCTCTTTGCTTTATTTTGGAGCAGATGGAAATGGTAAAATAAAAGAAAATAAAAAAATTTCAAAAAATAGGGGGCAAAAGAAAAAATTTATTTAAAATATTTCTCTGAAATTTTAAAATAGAAAAAAATGAAAATAAAAAATATTTCAATTGTGACTGTTAAAAGTCAAAAGTTAAGGCAACCTCTTTATTTATTTCTTCGATTTATTTGATCGACTGCGCGAAAAGCAACGAGAATAATATAATAATGGCTCAAGAGAAAGGCTTTATTTATTTAATATTATCGCCTCAAAATAAAGAAAAAATATTAGAAATGGCTAGTAATAAATAAATAAATAAATAAAAATATATTATAGAGACCTCTCACACGAGTAGCGTGAACAAACAAACAGAAAAAAAATTTTTGAGGTTATGAAGTGAAAAGTATTAAATGTTGAGATGAGAGGTTGGGTATAACTCAGAAAAGTCTTATTTTAGTATAAAACTTCAGTTTCAGGAAAATTTATTCCCTAAAAACAAATAATTCTCTTTTACAATTTTCAAAAAATATATAAAAAATATTTTGGAGGATTAAAGGCATGGGAATGTACTCTACTAAATTTACTGGAAGAATAAAATAAAAATGGAATTCTTAGAAAGTAACTGGCAACCGTCCCCCAAGGGTTTTGGCTTATTTTTTATTTTTCTTTACAACAATCCCATTTTTCAATTTGAGTTTGAGTGCAGAGGCGGGGTTGTTTTGTATGAAAAAAATTTTCTTGAGATGGCAAAGTGGAATAGGAAAAAAGGCAAAGAAAGGGACCACTTATTAAATAAAAATAAGAAATTTATTTTTTAAAACAAATTTGGAAATTGAAAAAAATATGGGTTCCTCTTGATTTTAATACAATATGTACATATAATATATATCTTTACATACTACAAAAATGGTTCTGATTTTTATATTTTAATTTTTACAGTTATCTATTAATTCTGATTTTTGTTTTTTCCTTTATTGTTAATTCTGAATTTAATAATTAATTATACTTTTGTATTTTTAGTTCTGATTTTTGTACTAATGCTTTTAATTAATATTTTTGTATTTTTACAATTGTATTTTTCTGATTTATAAAAATTAATTCTGAATTGTAAACAATATATAAATATTAAAATTATATGTACTATATAAAATTTTAAAAACAAAAACAATGGGAAATAGAATTAAAAAGATCATAATTAAATTCTAAGGCTATCAAAAGACAAAAAATTTGCGTGCCGCCTTGGAGAAATAGTTACCATCTTTTTCCTTTCTTAAAAAAGAAAGATTAAAGAGAAATTATAATTAATAAATTATCAAATTAACCACTAATATTATTAAACATTTCATTTGCTTGAAGTTCACATTGCTCTGAACGTTGTGTTAATCTTTGTTTTTCAATTTGGATGCGTCGTGACAAACCAGTAGAATTTATTTGTTCTTGACAGCTTTGAGGAAAATTTTTAAAAAATCCAAAATTTTAGTAAAAATACTTTTTTAGATTAGAACAACATTTTCCCAAATTTTCACAATGATGCTGAAGTCGAATTATTTTTTCTGAGCAATTAAGTTGTGGAAAAAGGGGTGTTAGTAAAGGCCAGTTTTGATGACATTTTATTGAAGACTGAAAAAATTAATTTTAAAACTTTTTTAATTTTAAACACCTTTATTGGCTTATTCTTCTCTTTTAAAGAATTTTCAACACATTTTAATGTTTCCCTTTCCAATTCATTCGTTGCCATTTCAGCACGTTTAAATAAAGGCAATAAACGAGCATTACACCTTTCAGAAGCTGAACGCCTTCTTTTTGGATTATTTTTATTTTTTGTTTCAATTAAAGGAAAAAGAGAATCAGAACAATTTAATTTTGAAGATTTAAGTTGTTCTAAATAAGCTTTACAATTAATAAAAAGACTACAATGATTGAGATTAAGACCCATTCTTTCTGAATCCTGAAATTAAAAATAATTGTAAAAAGCAGAAATTAAAAATATAAATTTAAAGTCAGAAATTACAAATTGTAAAGATTAATTCTGATTTTTACAATTTGTAATTTCCGATTCAATTTTTACAAATTCTGATTTTTTACAAATTGTAATTTGCGGCTATGTGAATTCTGATTTTAATTTTCTAATTTTACAAATTGTAATTTGCGGCTATGCAAATTCTGATTTTAATTTTTACAAATTGTATTTCTTTTTACAACTTTTACAAATTCTGGTTTTAATTTGTAAAATCAAAGCTAATTTGTAGTTTAAATATTTTAAAATTTTAAATTAAACTTATTCACCTCTTTGGAATAGAAAAGTATTGAAGGCGGTTCAATAAATCTTTTCTGTTTAGTATTTTTTGTTTCAACTTTTCCTTTATTTTTCAAAAACTTTTCCAAATTTTTAAGTAATGCGTTTCTTAAATGCTCCAATTCTTCTCTACTATTAATTAATTTATTAGGTAAATTATTTATTTTTTGATTTTTTGATGGATTTTTTGTTGATTTTTTGTTTAACTCTTTTGAATTTTTTGTTGTTTTTATTGTTTTAACTCCAGATAAATGAAAATGATTTTTTGTTAAATTTGAAGATAATGAAGAAAAAGGTATAATTGTTTGATTGTTAAAGCTATGTTTGCTTGACTCTAAAGTGATTTCAACACGTTTTTTCTGTGTCTAAAAACTAATTTTTAATTAAAAACCATTTAATTCCACCTCTAATTGTTTCATAACCGTTTGGCCAGAATGCCTTATAACGGTTTTAGTTTTATTTAGATTGTTTTGTTTAGTTTGTAATTTAGGAAATAATGTTGTTTTTATTGTTGTTGAAGCTGTTGTAATTTTTTGATGTTTCTTGTTTGTCTGATTTGTCGGTGAATTAGCCAACTTAAACATAAATTAAAACTTTCCGGAAAGATTTATAAAAATTTCGAAAATAGAAATTTCCGGAAAGAAAATAGAACATTTTTTTATAAAAATTTCCGGAATGAGAATATATTATACTAATATAGAATTTTTCCGGAAAATACTATCAATATTTCTTAAATAGAATATACTATATATAATTTACAACTTTCCGGAAAGTTTAATAAAATATTTATAATAACTTCTTTTTTCTGTGTTAAAGGCACAAGGGCATCAATATCTTCCCAACTTTTTGGATCAATCACTGTTTCTGTACTTGACTTATCTTCTTCATTTGCTTGCTTTTTTAATGTTATATTGTTAATATTATCTAATGTTGTTTTAATTGTAGTAGTTTCTGATTTCTTTTTAGTCCAGATTTGGGTAAATTTCATATTATAGAGAGAAGTTGGGGGTGAAGTTGGGGAAGAAGGGAAAACAGAAGAGGAGAACGACTTAGTTAATGTTAGTTTTTCTTTCTCAGAGGGTGTTGTCTTTGCCAATGGCGGTGCTGATTTATGCGGAATGGAAGTATTGGACGATGTCATTTTTAGAGATTTTACAATTTTATTAGTACTATTTTTAGTATTATTTGTTTTAATTACTTCATTTTTCACACCAAAAGCCTTAAAAAACTTTCTAATAGAAAAATTAATTTAAAGACACCTTTGCAGTAAGCGCTGCTTGTTGTTTTCTAATTCTTTCTTTAGCTGACTTTGCAGCATTTAATAAACGCCAAGATTCAAGCTTAGCCAGATGAGGACGTGCAGCTAGAATCTGGATGAGAAGGCTATTTTATTATATTCTCTAACGGATCCTTCCGGAAGGTTTTAATTTATCTATATTACATTTCCGGAAATTATTACATTATATTTATGTCCGGAAAGTTTTAACTTATATTAAATTTACGGAAAGTATTAATATCCTTTCCGGAAAATATTAATTTAAATCACTTCCGGAATTGTATCTTCTTTCCGGCAAGTTTTAATTTATATTTCCTTTCTATTCACTCACCCCCATTTCCGTTAAATTAACCCAAGAAGGGAGAGCAAATGATTTTCTTGCTTCAAACTTTTTAAAAACACTATTATTATTATTCCCAACAAGTTGTTTAATAGCCGCCGCTGTTTTTCTTTGTTGTTGTACTTTTCTAGTTGCAGGGAAAATTCCTTTAGGTTGGTGATCGGCCATGTATTGAGAAGGACGATGGGGGTATCCCAGACTATTGGAGATTCGAGACATCCATTCCGGGGGGCCTTGAAAAATTAAAAAAAAATTAATTTAAAAATCCAGATTGCCTGAGGGTATATCCAAATCATTTTCTGTTCCCATATTAGTCATTACACGCAATAATCGAGCTAAACGACGTCTCTCTTTTTCCAAATTTTTTGCTATTTCAATTTGTTCGTTTTTATTATTTTCTTCTTTATTTAATGATTGAGTTTTTGGTGTTAATATAGTAGTTGTGGAATAATCAGTGGAGAAATCGTTAAAATCTGAAGGTGTTGGATTTCGTTCAAGTACCTTCTGAGAATATTTTTAAAAATTTTTAATAATAAAAATAAACCCTCAACCTCAATTTCCTTTCTATTTCCATATGGAATTATTTGTTGTTTATTATCAGGGAAAAGATGAGAAGCTGGAAACGTCCCTACCCCAGCTACTACAACTTGTGTTTTTTCTTTATCTTTCATTGAGTGCTTTTTGTTTCGATTTATTCGTTGGAGACAGGCACGCATTTTCCTTTTTGAGGAGATTCGGCGTTTGTGACGTTTAAGTTGAACACCAAATTCATCCTCTTGGTTTAAGAGATGGGTACAACTGAGAGTGAATGAAGAAGAGTTAAAGAATCTCTGTGATATCACAGGGACGTTCAAAAGGAAGGAGTTGTCTTGAGAGAGAGAACCCCAAGTCTTCTTGAGGGGATTTTTTCTAGCTTGATCTTAGGGGGTAATCTTGGCTCCAGTCTTGAAAGGAGTTAGGTCTCAGATATCTATATTAAATGACCAAAAGCACCTCATTTTAACGCCATTTCCTTGATTTTGAAGATGAATCCTTCTACGCTCACAAGCCAGAAATCGTTTACAACTGTTATATTTACTACTAAAAGTATCAGAATCTACCTCTACAATATCTTGGTGATTTTGCTGGAAAATATTTTTATTTTCTTTTAAAATTTTTCCAACTCACTTCAAAAGGGAATAATAAAGCTTGTTTATTTTCACGTTTTATTTTATCACTAGCAACGGTTGAACAATACAAAAAGAATAATAAAATCAAAATAGAATTTTTAAGTGAATTACAGTATAATTTTAAACAATTTTGGCATTTTGCATTAAAAATTTTTAAAGAAGACATTTTGTCCAATTTTGAGGATTTTAGGATTTCTATTCTTTTATTTCTTTAATTAAATTATTTTAAGCTTTCACACCTTTTCTTCGTTTGGATAGGTTAATGAAGCGAATAATAAATATTTGGTAGTATTTGAATAAATTTTAGAAGGGATTCTCTTTAAAACAAAAAAGGGGAGGAGATAAAGGACAGGAAATTTTAAATAAATTTTTGATGACAAAACCTGTTTAAAATCATTCTCGTCTTCTTTTAAGTAATTTCAGGTGTTAGAAAATTAAAAGAGAGGAAGAGAATTCTTTCCGGAAGAAGCCTTCCAGAAAATTTATTAAATATAAAAAATAATCCTCCTTAGAGGGCCCTTCCTTGAAGACGAGAGATAAACAACTAATTTTTTTTTCTTTTTTCTTTCCTTATTTTTTACTCCTCTTTATTTGGAACTAAATTATATATTTTTTTAATATTTTTAGATTTAAATCTATATTTTTCTACGTGAATCAAAACTAGTTGAATTTTATTTTTCTTTACTTTTCCCGTTTTAAAACTTGAATTTTGAAATGATTCTGATTTTTTATATAATTAATAAATCATTTTTTAAATATTCCTCTTTATTAAATAAAAAATCCATGTCAAATATTCTTAAAAAAATTTTTGTTTCAAAATGTCAAATTCCAAAAATTTTCAAAATGCAAAGTACCAAAAACACCCATTTTTCAAATTTTCTCTTTTATACATTTCGAAAGCTGACATTTTGACATTTACCATTATTTAAATATTTAATTAACCTAAAAACTTAATTTTCCTACCCTTAACCCAATAAAATCAAACACAAAAAATAATCTAAATTAAATTTATTCATTGCTTTATTCAAAAACGACTGTAAAAAAGAGAGAGAAAAATTCACAAAAAAAAATGAACAATTTCTATCGAATGAAAAACAGTCGAATTTAAAATAAAAACATAAAGATCAAATCTCAAATAATGGAGACTTTTTAAACTTTTTAATTTAAAAAATAAAATTAAAAACTAAAAATCCTGTAAAATCGGATTTATAGAGAAAAAAAGAGAAGATTAAATAAACATGCTTGTATTTACTTCACAAAAATTTTTTTTATCGCTAGCGACTTTTTTCTTTGATTTTTGCTAATACTCTAGTGACCGGAAAACTTTTTGTATTTTTTGAGACTCAAAAATATCGAAAAATAGTAATAAATAAAAATACAAAAATACAGTCTTTTTTGTATTTTCCGGTCACCAGAAAAATAATTAAAATAAAACAAAAAATAGTGTTGGGATTAGAGAAAATAAAATACAAATTGTAATAAAAATTGTAAAAAGTTTTAATTATAAATAAAAAGGGGCGTGGCCTGTAGAAGACTGTCTAACTCTCTTTATATTTCCAACTTGAAAAGCAAAAATGCTTCAAAACTCTAAAACTTGATTTACACTGTCTGCGCATCATTTTCTTGCAACTTCAAATTAAATAAATGGACAATTAAAGGCATAAATAGCCTTTTATGAGTGAAAGAACTACACATCGCGGCCGGACATTCCAAAAAAAATAAAAAGATTTTCCGACACAAAAAGAAGGGAGGATTTAATAATTACATTCTAATAACGGGTTTCTATAAGAAAATTACAAGTTGGGGGAGTGGAAAATTTAGAAAAATTTAGAAGGGCGTGGGAATGGGGGTTGGAAGGCCATTTGAACTTAATTTTTGTAATTTCAATTTTAAGTTCAAAAATCTAAAAACCGAATTTTTCAAAAAAAATTTCAAAAAACATTCTTTAATAAATCAAGTGGCCGTTTAACGGAAAAAGACTAAAATCTAATTCTTTTTTAAATAAAAGTGTCGGGGAAAGGCCGGAGCGTTTTGTGTTTTTTTTGTTATTACTAATAATCATGTGGTGGTATAATTTTCATGTTTTTTTGAGATGCCTGAAGATCTTCTAAAAAGAATTGAGGAATATAACCAGATTTTATTTGAAAAATTTCCAAAAAAATTTCAAAATATCAAAATTCAAAATGTCAAGATTTAAAAACGTCATAAGTTCGAAATGTACAATCTAATTTTTTCAATCTCTTAATTATCTGGTTATACCCCTTTAATATTGCTACAATACTGCTGAACGAGGCACTTTCTAATAATTAGAAACTATGCTTTGCCTAGCTGGTTTTATGTGAATTTTAGCCTAACAATTGTTTGATGAAAAAATAGGAATTAAAAAAAAAGTGGATTGCGGATTTAATTTTAAAAAATTAGAAGGGCGCAAAATTAAAAATACAAACGGCGCCATTGTAAAAAGAAAAAAATGTGATTTTATGAAATTTTGGGATGAAATGTCACTTTTGTTGAAAATCTTCAGAAAGATCTCTAAAATTTTTAAAAATATTCTCAACCAAAAATTTCATTTAAAATCACATCAATACATTTAAAAAATAAAATCTAAAATTTTTAAAAAATTATGTACACAATGTCGTCCTGTTTTGATTGCAATAGAAAAAATTTTTTTAATTTGAGTGTATATAAACATTATTTAAGCAAATTAATGGTGTGTGAAAAATATATTTATTTCCTCATTTTTAAGAAATATAGGCAAAGTTTTAGACTTTTTATTTAAAAAATTTTTTACGGGGAGAAAAGACCTTTAGCTAAAAAATTTCAAAAATATTAAAAATTTTAAGATTTAAAATTTTTTTTGAAATTTTTTTAAAAATGAGAAAAAAAAAAGAATATTTTTTTAATTTTCTAAAAAAAGTATTTTTAAGAATTTAAAGGAATTAAAAAAATAATTAAAAAATAAATTAAATAGTATTACTACAAAATAATTATTTTAAAGGTATTTAATTAAATTAGCTAAAAAGAATTTTTTTAAATTAAATTAGCTAAGGCAGGAGAGAAAATTAATAATTAATATTTAAATAGAAGAGAGAGAAAATTAACCAAAAAATTTATTAAAAAAAATATTTTTAAATAAAAAATAAGAAAAATTAGACACAAAGGGGAGATCTCTCATTTTTAAACTAATTTTTTGTTAAAAAGTTGGGACAAATACTTTCTGGATTTTTTTTTAATTTTTTATTCAAGTAGAAAACTAAGGGATTTTTGAATAAAATTTATTTTTTGGATATTTTTGGCTCAATTCTTTCAAAAAAAAATTTTTTTTTAATTTTTGGGGATATTTTGTCACCTCACAGATATCTTTCTTTTAAATCCCTTTTCTCCTGATTTTTACATTAATAAAAAATAGGAGATATTTTAATATTTCAAACAATCAAGTATTTGTCCCAACAAAAACTAATTTTACATAAATTTACTAAAAAAATAATTAATTTAATTTATATACACTTTTAGGCATTATTCTTTCATTTGCAGTCAAAAAAAAAATTAGGAAATTAAAATAGAAAAAAAAATTAAATTAAATTTAGAAATTAAAAAGAAGGCAGACAGGACAGACAAAAACAGCGCCGCTTCTTTTTAAAAAGAATATTGTGGATTTTATTAAAAAATTATTTTTAATTATTATTTTTTTGCACGCGCAGAAACTTTTAAATTTTTTAAAAGAATTAACCCGCGCTATTTTTTAAATTTTAAATTAAATTTTAATAATTAGTAAAAGGACTAATAAAAGAAATAATAAATAGAATGAGGGATTAATTTTAAAAAAATGACAAAAACAATCAAATCAACAAAATTAATGAGTTTGAGTGTATTGTTTTTTTATGTTGTTGTTTTGAAATATTAAAAATTAAACATTTTGCCAAATAAATCGAAAATTTAATTTACAAATTTTCAAAATGGTAATAATTCAAAAAGGTCAACCTCAAAACGGTCAACTTCAAAATGGTCAACCTCAAAACGGTCAACTTCAAAATGGTCAATTTACGAAATGTCAGATTTACGAAATGGTCAATTTGAAAATATTAAATTAATAAAAATTAAGCTAAAAACAACAACACTCCCTAAATAATTAAGTATAATTAAATTATTAAATAGTGTATAACTCAAAGGAATAAATAGAGAAGCAGAAAAATTATTAATTTATAAATAAGATTATTATTTTTTATTTATTTTTAGCACGCTATGGCAAATTTTGCGATTAACTTTTCAGAATGTCGATTTTTCAAAAAGGTAAAATTTCAAAATGGTAAAACTTCAAAGCGGTAAAATCACATAATGGTAAATTTTAAAATACCAAAATGAAAGTTGACATTCTGAAATAAATTATTTTGGCTGAAGCGAAATTTCGAGTTTCGAAAAAGATTAATCTCGAAACCTTCTAATTTCGAAACAGCCTTATACTTCCCCAATCAAAAATACAAGCTTTTTCCAATTTAAAATTAAATAAATACATATTTAAGTTTTAATCAAGAATGTGTCCAATAGAATTTAAATAGATATAGAGAGGTGTGGTATTTAAAAAGAAATTTTTAGGGATTTTAATTTAACTAATTTTTAATTATATACACAATGGCGGATATTTTGATTTTGATCAGAAGAAAAAAATAAAATTAAAAAAATGAGAATCGGAATTTTAAGAAATTAATTTTCTTAAATATTTTCAAGCCTCTAATTTGGGCTAGAAACGAATAAATTTATTTTCCTAAATTAAAAAAAAAATTAATTAAAAAACACAACCCGTCATGTCTTTTATTTGATTTTTAAAAATCCGATAATCATAAAACACAAACAAAAAAATAATAAAACATAAAATTACCTTATTTCTAAAAATATTTTAAGCCTTCTCTTTTAAGCAATTTTTTTTTAAAAAGTAGGCTATATTTTTAGAAAATAAGGTTTTTAAAAGGGATTAGAATGATGACATTTGCAGTTAATGAGATCAATTTTTAAAAATAGTTCTCAAAACTTGGTCAACATTACTTTTTATTTTTCCCAATTTTCAAAAAGGTAATTTCTCAAAATGGTCAAATCTCAAAATGGTCAAATCTCAAAATGGTAAATTTTTAAAATGTTATTCCTCAATTTAAAATCACTGCAAATGTCTTTAAAACACACAATTTTTCTTTCCAAATCAAAATTGCCAATAAAATACATAATTTTCACATTTTTTTTGTTTTACACACACACATTTTTAAAATTGTCTTCATTTTGCGGGGAACAAAAAAAGAAAAATATAATAATATAAAAGAATAAATAAATAAAACAAAACAATATTTTATGTGTGTATTTTTTTGTTTTTTTCTGGATGGATTTTTTATATGGAATTATTTTTTTTTTAATGTTGTGTTGGAGATTGAAAAAAAAACATAGATGGTAAAAAGGGAGGATTTTTTAAAACATTTATGGAAAAATTAACAAAACGCCAAATTGTCAAAACGCCAAAATTAAAAAATGCCAATATTTGTAACTGGTCAAGACAGAATAACAAAGGACAGAATAATCAAAAATAAAAATATTGACATTTCGCAAAGTTGGCATTTTGTAAATTTGACATTTTGTCAATTTTCCCTTTATTGGCATTTTAACATATTTTTTATTTTCAAAATATCTAAAATCACACCTATGTTTTTTTTTCTGTTTTTTTTTAAATATTGCTATGGTTTGAATTGTTTTTTAAACAAAAGCTGGGATGAGGCAGATTTGAGAGAGAATTTAAAGGGGAACCGAAAATCATTTTTTAAATTTTTTTTTTGAATTTTTAAAATTTTTAAGGGAAGAATTGTTTTTTTGAGGAATTTACAATTAATAAA
The DNA here is from genome assembly GCA_000172435.1 of Meloidogyne hapla. NCBI lineage: Eukaryota > Metazoa > Nematoda > Chromadorea > Rhabditida > Meloidogynidae > Meloidogyne > Meloidogyne hapla. The sequence continues at coordinate 23,036 of ABLG01001173.1, read as the reverse complement.
AGAGTTTTTTTTAAATTTTCTTTTTTGCCTAATTTAAAATACCAATTAATTGTTTTTCATTGTAATCATCAAATGTTGATGTGGAAGAGATATTGGAGGTGATGGATGAGCAAATTGACCGTGAAGTTGAAGTGGTTGATGATGAGGAGGTTGATGATGAGGATGGTGATGATTGTTGTGGTGATTATTGTTGTTATTATTATTATGATTGTTGCCTAATCCTCCGCCTTTAAAAAATGAAAATTTTAATCTTAGAAAACATTTTTTTTTCTAAAATTTTTTTTCTTAATTTTTTGATTAAAAACAAAAAAAATTAAATCTAATTTTTTTAAATATCCACGTTAATTTTTTGGATTTCCTTTCATTTGGAAACCTTTGGGAAAAGAACAAACCCATTATTAAAAAATCGAGGAAAGAAAATATTTTTCCTAAGTTGATATTAGTAAATAGGCGATTTAGTTAGGACTTTTTTTGATGACGAAAAAAATTCCCAAACAAAGCCATTATTAAGGAAACCCAGTGGAAAGGATCTGACTCAAAAAATTAAAAAAAATAAAAGAAACCTCCAACAACAACAACAGCAGCCGCTTCCACCGCAGCAGCATTCAAGCGCGAACTCAGCCGTGCAATCATTGGAGAAATTCGATTCATCATAAGAAAGTGTTCGTTCATTTGATGAACATCACGAGCACTGTCGTTTCGCGAAAGATTTGTGGCAGTTTGAAGAGGAGTTTTTGGAGCACCACGAGTAACCCAAGGATGGGTTAAAACCTCATCAGCAGTATAGCGTTGGCGGACATTGCGGACCTTTAAAGAAATGATTAAAATTTAAAAAAAAATTAAAAAAGAAACCAAAAGATGGCAAATGAGATCTTTAGCACTGTCACTAATATGCTTCCATTCTTCATCAGGAAAGTCAAAATAGCCGCCTTGGATTCGATGAAAAAGATTTTCTTGGCAATCAGAGCAAGATTCGCCTAAAAAATATTTTTATAAAAAATCTAAAAAAAAGTCTAAAAAAACCTTGATCCCATCCACAATTCTCCTTCTCACATTCCCCATAAAACGGAGGATATCCACAAAGCATAATGTAAATAATCACACCCAATGACCACATATCACAACGCTTGTCATATTTGAGCGCTTCACCGACAAAAGCGTCAACAACTTCTGGAGCCATAAATTCAGCACTTCCAACTGGGCTAGCCAAATCTGGCTCTGATTGAACAGGCCGCATTCTTCCAGGAGTTGTAGCGTCGAAAGGTTTGCTTGCCAAGTCCAAATCACAGAGTTTAACTGGAGAGATCTTGTCCAATTCGGTACAGAGAATGTTTTCTTAAAATTGAAATTTTTTGATTAAAAATCCTCAAAAAATAAAAAATACCCGGCTTGACATCTCGATGCGCAATGCCTCGATCATGAAGAAATTTGAGAGCATTCGCAATATCACGCGTTACAAGCGAGGCTTCTTGTTCAGTAAAGCAGACTTTTCGTTGAATATGATTGAGAAGAGGGCCGCCACGCATTTTCTCAAAAACCATGTAGAAACTACTATCATCTTCGAACCATTCAACCAATTGTACTAAAAATAAGATTTTAAATTTAAAAAGATATTTAAAAAAAATTAATACCAATATTCGGATGATTTCGACAAAGTTTAAAGATTTGAACTTCACGCATGATACGCGAACGAGTATGACCATGTTTGTGTTTGTTCACAACTTTAACAGCGTATTCCTCTCCGCTAGCCAAATTGATTGCAGTTTTCACGGAGGCATAAGCTCCAGAGCCCAAGTGATCGTCAACAAGACGGTAGTAGTCTAAAACGATTAAAAGGATTAGAATTGACAAAAAAGCTGATTTAGATTTAAAAAAATTTATTTAAACCAAAAGTTGTTGGAATAAAGAAGCACAATCCATTATTAGACAAAAAATATAAAAATAAAAAGGCTGACCACCAACAGGATTCGAACCCATACCCTCTTCCCTTGAGAGCCAAGGAATTCACCACCCAACCAAAAAGGCGAAAAACAGAGAAATTGGATTGCCCGGAACATTTTTGAAAACAACGTTTAAGACAAATAAAAACAAAAAAATTTAATACCATTAAAGTGCCATTTCTTCGCCTTCTGTTGATAATTGTTCCCCCGTTGTTGCTGGGAACTATTAAATCCAATGTCGAATCGCATGTTGACGTCGCTACTGTCGATGGGAGGGCAATTGTTGAAAGAATTGTAGTCGGCGAAATTTTGAGAAGGCTTTCGATTTTGTAATTCTTCTAATGACACAATTTGATCGTCTAAAAACTTATAAAAATTAGAAAAAAATAGATAAATTTAAGAAAAACGCGATTTTCAAAAAAATAGTGAATACAAAAAACAATATCGATCGCAAAAATAAAAACAAAAAACATTCATCAAGTGAAAAGAAAGAGAGAAATGGACAAGGAAGAATATTAATGTAAAGAAAAAATAATTTTCCACCAAATGGGTTCGAACCCACGACCCTATCTCCACTAAATTAAGAATTTTCCCACTACACCAAAATAACATTTTTTCTTAAGATGGATAATCTCTGTCGGATTTAAACCCAAGTGTGTTAATGAATCCCCAAAATAATAAAATCAGATAGAAATTATACAAATAAAGAAGGTCGGAATCCTTTTTAAGCTTCTTTCTACCCAATAATATTTAATAAAAAAATAAATTTCCATTAAACTTTTGCCTTCCCCAACCTTCAATTAACTAAAAATGCAAATAGGAAGGATGCTCAAAATAAACTAAAAAGCTTTTAAAAAATAAAAACAAAAAATAATCTTTAAAATCTTTCTACTTTTTGTAGAAAAACATTTTTAAATAAATTCCTTTTATAGAATAAATACATTTTTAGCACCTAATAAAACCAATCATTTTTTAAATAATTTTCATTTAACCGTAACCAAGCAATTTATATTTTTTAAACTAATTTTATAATGCCGCGCATATTCCAAATAGATAAAAAAAATAGAAAAAAATTCTCATTCTTAGTCTTAATGGCCTATTTCCTCTACTAATTCCCCAGCAAAAATAATTGAAAAAAAATCTCAAAAAAATTCTCGTCAATTTTTGGTTTAAATGTTACACCAAAAAGGAATAGAAAGATTAGTGGTTAAAAATAAAGAGCAAAAGTAGAGGAGAAAAAATAAAAATATAAAATGGAATAATGGGGGGATAAATGTGTGTATTTTTATAATCGCGTGCTACTACATACTAGTTTAGGTTAAATATTTTTATAAAAGGTAGGTTATGTGAAAGGAAAGATATTTTTATAAATGTGTTAAGAAGAATTTATTATGTTTAAGAAATTTTTAAAAAAGGTGAAAAATTATTTAAAAACAAGGTTGTGATGTCAGACTCAAAAAGACCTAAATTGTAGGTAAGAAAGAGTCTAATCAAACCAGATTTTTTTTAAAGTTAGCCCTGGTCCAAAAAGGTTTTTCAAAAAATTCCCAATGCTATTGAAACCCATGAAAAATTTTTTTTATTTCTTTTTAACTAACCACCACCCCTTCTATTCTTAAAATGAACTAGAACATTAATTCAATTTTTAGAAACGCAACATTAATTAATTAATAAAAAAAGACATTTATTAAATTATCCCCAAGGTTACACCCTCAGGGGAAATTCATTTCTTTAATAAAAATTAAATTGTTTTAATGTTCTTCAATTTACAATCTTTCTTTTATAGACACTCTCCCCTTTAGTAACTAATAATTAAATAAATATTTATGGCATGCCATTATTAAACATTTAAATAAGAATGATGAAAAAAGGCGTAAAAAACACTCACATTCACTTAACGTTTAATGGAAGGAAAATTGATAAAAAAAAGACAAATAAGAAGGTGCAAATTAAAGTTTGTTTATAAAAATTAAGTGGAACTTTAAAATAAAAATGAAAATGATGAAATAAATAATAAAATTAATAAAACCGGATTATGTTTCAATTTTTGTTTTGAAAAAGATTAGCAGAAAAAAAAGTTGAAAAAATAATAAAAGTGGAGAGAGATGTATGGAAGGAAATGAAGCTATTAAAATTGTTGACAAAAAAATAAATTTTGGATGTTCTCGTGGCTAAATGATGAGGATTGAGGCTATGGGGAAGAAGAATACTCTCCAAGTGTATTATAAAAGAAAGTCGAAAGTTCTCAAAAGGTTAGGGGTCAAATCTAAAAATGATGAAATAAATGGTGACAAGAAGACGCGTCAACAACAAGGTTTTGGGTAATAATAAATAATCGATTAAAGAAATCGCGCGTATTCATCCATTGAAGAAAAAATAAGAAAAAAATCATTTTGTTTATAAAAACTCTAAAGGACAGAAATGAAAGAAAATCAAAGAAACAAAAAATCAAAGAAATGAAAGAAACAAAAATGCTTAATAAAAACACAAGCATTTAACCAAGAGCAAACGTGTAGCAAAACGTGTACAAACCACGTCACAATAAAAAAATAAAAAATATTGCAACATTAAAAGAAAGTGGGAAAGAAAATACCAGAATATTCTTTCTCTTTTTCTCTAACTTTTTATTAATAATTTTATTCTTGGCGTAATGTTAATTTAATAAATGCGCTAATTTAAATTTAAAATTAACTAACTTCTCCTTAAAAAATTTAGTTGAAAAATTTTAAAAAATTTTTCAACTAAAAAACTATTTAAAATAAAATTCTCTCTTAAAACATATGACGAGAATTTAAAAAAGAAGTTAATCACTTTTCATTTTTATTTACATTTTAATTTATTTTATTCCCCCTCCCGCTGACTACAATTACTAAATATTAAATATTCCCTATTAATCCCTCCCATTTTGTACGAATTATTTTTTCATTAAAATTAATAAATTTATATTAAATAAGAAGCCAATCTTTTTCTAGAAAAAGAACGGAAACCTTTTTTCTCATTTTTCAATTTCTTTTTGGTTACTCAGCTTTTTTAACTAGAAAAAAATAAAAAAGAGACTAAAAGCAGACTAAAAACTAAAACAATTTTTTGAATAAAGAAAAATTTATTTAAGCCCTTTTGCGTGGTTTGCACTTTTCTACTCTTAACAAGCGCCTTTTTATTCTTCCGGTAGCCTATGGCAATCTTTAATATATAGCCTAGACTTTCTAAAATATACATTTTTATATTCACACAAATACACTCATTTTCTCTTTTTTTCTCATAAACAAATTTAGAAAGAACGAAAAAAAAATTTTTTCTTGACAAATTTTTATATTTTTTCTAAAACGTCCCCCACACTCTTTTCTCCTTTTTTAATGTTCTTTCAAGTACATATATTTCAAAAAATGTAATATTGATGAGAGAAAAAAGTCGAGAAAAAAAGAATAAAAAATTGAAAAATTCTGGACGCGGACGGATTTGTTTACGAAAAAATGTGTATGGGAGCGCGTGACTCTTATGGTGAAGTCAACAATATTGCATGGGACAGTAATAGATGGGAAATATAAAAATGTCAAAATAGTAAAATGGTAAAAGCGAAAAATGCTCAAAATGTCCATATTTATAGTTAGCCATATGAGGGAATATAAAGGCCCATTTATGGCATTTTGTACATTTTTGGCCTATTGGACGTTTTGAAAAATGGACATTTTGAAAATCTTATTATAAAAGCAATAGACTGATGGTCGTCGTGTTCTTCGTCCGCACCAAATAAATTTTTCTTTCTTTTGCTCAATTGTGAGCCTTCAACCACCATTTTATACTCCCCATCCCCCCAATTCTCATCAATTATTCTTCACTTTTCTCGAATATTCTACTCTTTTCCATGCTTTTCTTCCATTTTTGTTTGTCTCTTTGTCTTTCTCTAACCCACAAAAAACATATTTAGCACACGTAGACTTGTACAGAATACTCACAATTAAAAAAACGTACACAATTTATTTAAATGAAAAAGTAAATATGGAGTAGATTTTTGGAAAAATTCAAGAAAAAAAAATCTAAAAAATTAATTGAGAAAGAAATAAAAAATAGAGAAATTCGAGAAAAGTTTGAAATAAGAAGATAAATTTCGAAAAAATTAAAAAAAAATATTTTCTTAAAATCCACTCATAATTGTGACTAATCCGTCAATTTAGTTTTTCTGCTTTTTAAAGCTTAAAATGAGAAAAATATTTTCTTCAAAAAAATTATTTTAATAATTAAAAAAAAAGGAAAAAAATTAAGCAAAAACGGAAATGATAACTAAATAATGACTAAAATGAGAGCAAAATGGTCAAAATCCAAAATGGTCAAAATTCGAAAATCACGAAAAAAATAAAAAATAAGAAGGTTAATCCGCCATAGTGATTTGTTAATTTTCTAAAAATATTTTTCTACATTCCTCTAAATCTTTCTACTGTAATAACTATTTTTGGAAAATAAAAAAAATATTTTTTTATTTAAATAATTCTGTTTATTTTGCTTTAATGTCTTTAAAAGAAATGCCTTTTTATGACATTTTGTGCGCTTAAAAATAAAAAAAAAATGCCATAAATAAATATTATTCATAAAAATTTAGATGAAGGGAAGAAAGAAATAAGTGTGACCGATGAGAAGAGCCATAGCCTTTGCCCATCTGCCATTGTATTTATAAACATTAAACCATTCCAAAAAGGTTCAGAAGAATAATACTTAAATGTGTGTTCGTCTAATTGGACTAAAAAATGCTCAAAAAATGCTTAAAACCGATAAAAAATATTCAAAATCCATTAAAATCAAAGTTAGAAAATTCTAAAATTCTAGAAAATCAAAGAAAAATCAATTTAAAAAAGTTTTACCCAGAAAGGAATCGAACCTTTGACCCTTAACTGGAATATAGTCGGGAGCGTTACCAACTTAACTACATTAATTAAATTTGAGAAAGTTTAATAAAATAGCCTAAAAAGAGAGAAAAATAAACTTTAAAAATTTAAAAATAAATTTTAAAAAAATTTAAAAAAAATCCAGAAAATGATTTTTGTACTTTACTTTTTCATCTAAAAATGCAAATAAACAAGTCGCGCGATTCTATTAAAAATAAAAAGTCCCTTCTTTTTTCTATTTTTATTTAAAGGCCAAACAATGAAAAAAAAAGATAATCTTTTTTCTTTCTTTAAACAATTCTCTCTCAATTTTATTATCCAATTTCAACAAAAACTCGTGATGAACAGTAAAAACTCTTTTATATTTTATTTAAATGTCAATAAGTCTAAATATCTTAAATTCACAGTTGGAAACCTTTTTTAAAATTTATTTTTATTTTTCTGAATTTAAAAGAAAATTTATTTTTATTTTTAGTTTCTGCCTTATTAAAGGTATTTTCACATGTTCTGGAGTCCCAAAAATTCTGATTTATACAAAAACGAGTTTCTGATTTATTCTATGCTTTTATTTACAGTCTTTAGTCAAAAGAAGTCAATCTACTATTTTTACTGTGAATTTTCAAAAAAACAATTTTTTATTGGGGGTCTCAAAAAATTTTCAAAATTTTTAAAATTTCACCCCTTAAATTTTACCTTTTTTTCTATTATTCTAAAAATAAAAATTTCTATTTGGTTTTTGTCCATTTTCTTTTTTTTTTCAAATTTTCTTTTATTTTCCCCCTATTTTTTATTTTTGCCTTTAAATAAACGTAAAAAAGGTTAAAAGCCAATAAAAAGCTTTTTTAAAAAGCCATTTGTTTGACAACCGGAAAAGAGACAAATTGAGAAATGAAAAAAAACTATAAATGACGCAAAAGATAAAATAAATAATAAAATAAAAAAAACTATGGGAAATTGTTAAGGAAATTTAATCAGGAAAGAGGGCAAAATAGTAAACAAAAATTTATTTTAAAATGTCAACTGCAAAATATTTGTGCAAAATATTTCATAATATCTAAAACTAAAAGTATTTCAAAATGTCAACTAGAAGAAAAATTCTCAAAATGTCAAAAGCTCAAAACGCCCAAACCTAAAAAATGTTTCAAAATGTCAATCACTCATAAAAAACTAAAAAACAAAAATATCTCAAAATGCCCAATCTCAAAACACCCAAAAATAAAAAATTATTTAAGTAAACACACCTTTTATCGCAGCAGTTGTCGCCATTTCTCCTCTCAATTGTGGTATAGCAAAATCATGATAAATTGGAGAGTTGTTGTTAATGTTGTTTTTCACATCCATTTGCTGTCCATCATCTCTGTCCTCGTCGAAAAAGAACATTTTTTCTTTTCTCTACTTTTTATTTAAAAAGTTGTTATTGCTTTCGGTCCTTCTTCACGTGGAAAAAAACTAGTTTTTGCAATTAAAAATTTTTTTTTCAGTGTCCTTCAAAGTCCAAAATAAAAATTTCAAACAAAAATAAAGTCAGTTGTTTAGCACTTTTTGGTAGAAAAATAAAAATATTTTTCAATAAACACAACACACAAAATTTTGAGTAGTTAAAATGTTGTAGCTTTGCTAATCGATGTTTTTTCTAGTTGTTCTAAAAAGCTACTTTTTTGGTGTCGTTCCTAGTTTTGTGTTTGCTAGGGGAGATTAAATATTTGGATATTGTTGGATTATTTTAGTTAATTATGCTGCAATTTGGTTGTTTCAGTTACTACTCAAACTTGTTGCAGTTGTTAAAACTGTCCTTTTCCTATTTATTGTAGTTATGCTGCAACTCTTTTGGTAGTGTTGCAGTTACTAGTTGAAATTGTTTTTAAATACTACTCGATGTCCAAACTATTTTTCCCAATTTGTTGCAGTTACTGCTCGAACTCGTTGTCAGCTACTTTCCTTCAGTTGTTCCACAACCTATGGTTGTGTTGCAGTTACTGCTCGAATTTGTTGTTTAACTACAACTATGTTGCAGTTACTACTCGTTTTATTCCTTTTACCCGTTTCAATTCCTTTACTAATTCCAAACACTTTTTTCACTTTACCACTCGGCTGCTGCTGATTTTCAATGTCTTCCTACTCCTACTCACAGTCGTCAACACTAATACTCTTTGCCTTCTAATGGGCTTCAGATTTGTTGACTTTAAGATGAAAATTATGCGCGTGGAAGGAGAGGTTACGGCTTTTAGATCTTTAAAAATAAAAAATTTAAATTAATTATTTTAATTAAAAAACGCGAAAAAATAAATTTGTGTAAAATTAATTAATTTAAATGACAAGTGAGAGGGGGAAATTTTAAAATAATTTTAAAATTAATTAATTCGACACGTTTAAATTATTTATTTAATTTTGGGTGATATTTTTAAATAATATTATTAAATTTAAAAATTAACTGAAATTAAAATGATTAAAAAGAGAAAAAATAAAAAAAGATTTAAAAATAGGAGGGGCGAAAAGAGAGAGAAAATATAGGGGTGTTTTTGAGTAGGAGGAATTAATTAAATTAAATTTTTGAAAAAAACAGAAAAAAGGACAGATAGGGGAGATGGACCTTTAAATTATTTAATTTGCTAAATAAAATTATATAAAAAAATTTAAAAAATTGTTTTTGATTTTCTTCTCCTAAAAATACACCAAAAAAATTAAAAAAGAAAATATATGACCAAAAAATTAAAATTTATTTTTAAAAATAAATTTTATTAAAAATGAAAAACAAAATTATATAAAGAAAAAAAAATATATTTATTTATTAGTTAAATACGCGCGATCAAAGAAAACGACCACCCTCGATAAATTTTATAACTGCGCGACCATCCGAAACGAGCATTTTCCGTCTCTTGTTTTGAAAGGGATAAAAAAATAAAAATAAAACTTAATGGAGTATAACCAAGTTTGGAATAAAAAAATGTCGTAAGACGCAAGAAAAAATTTTTATTTAATCGCAAGAAAAAAAAGTTTAATTGGTCCACTCTCTGACTTAGCCCACCCCATTTTATGACCGTATAGAAAAGGACTAACTAGGAGAGAGGACTTGGGATAAGTAAAAAGGAAGTCTAATGGAGCTCTAAAAAATACCGAACTATGTTAGAGAGGATAAAAGTAGATTGAATGAGTTGTTAGAGTTAGTTCTAAATTAAATGCACTATGAAGTAGAATTCAATTTAAAAATGAATTCGAAAATTCTAAAAAAAGGTCAAATATCGACCAATTCTTTATAGCCTCGTTAGAAATTATATAAGGCAAATGAAAATGTAAAAATGAAAAAAGAAAAGTATTGAGGAGAAGCAAATGTAGTGGGGAGGAGCATAAAGAATGAAGGAGAGGGAGTGGTTTTGGATAGTAAGAGAAGAGAGAAATGTTTAAAATAAGAGAGAGGAGTGCGTTGAGTGCTTCGATAAGCAATAAAAAGAAGGGGGATCGTTCGGCGCGAAAACTTGGCACAAAGAAAAAATAAAATTTCCGCGCCGAAATAACCTTTTACGATAATGTAAACAAGATAAAATTCGGCGCTGAAAAGGGCGTAAAAAAGAAAATTAAATGACTGCGCCTAAACGACCCCTCATAAACAAACAAAAGTGTGGTAAAATTGAGGAGAGGAAAAAGCAGATGTGGAAAATTGAGAAGGAAAAAAATAAATATAGTAAAAAGAGTGAAGCTCAAATATAAGGGATTGGTTTTTTATAAATAGAGTGTTTTTTAAAAAACCATTTTTAAGCTAAAATTATATTTAGAGGTATACCAAAATAGTAGAATAAATCAACCAGTGAATGACATTATAAGTAGATACAGTAGTTTTTCAATATCCCTGCTATCTAGCCCTGAAGGGTGCTCGGCTTTCAACAAAAATGCCGGACAATTGGAGAGCGTCTTTCCAATTAGAGGCACTCTATGACAGGAAAGACTTTAGGAAGAGCCTTTCTATTAGAGAGCATCTCCCTATTAGGGTCTCAGATATTTGCTTGCGCCGAAAAGACCCTCAATAAGAATGATGTAATACTCTCAAAACTAAAAACTTTTACAAATAATGAGAAATTTGTTCATTTAATTAATTATTTATAGTCAAGAATTCTTAATTTTTACTCCAAAAAGTCTCATTATCAGTATTAAATTACAAAAAACGAACTTTGAATGCAGTCAAGTAGTTAATAAATTAAATGAAGCAAAAAATAAAATAAAATGATAAACATGATAAAATAATTAATTAACAGATATTTAATAAAATTAATCAAATAATTAATAAAAGAAGTGAAAAACAAGTTTATTTAAATTATTTTTCAAGCCAGAACAAATGAAAAAAATGTGAGAGGCCATTTCATCGCAGGACCATAACTTTGTTAAATAATTATCAAATCTCTTCAATTTTGGCATATTTCGATAGCTCCCGATGAGATGCATCGAATGATACCAAAATTGATGAGATTTGACAATTTTAAAATAAGTTATTAGAACTGAAGCAAAATGGTTCGCGCCTATGTGGAAGGGGTGTATTAGAGTAAGAGGAAGATTAAAATAAACTTTGAAAAATTCTAATTTGAGCAAATAATTAATTTTGAGTTATTTCTACTAGAAAACATATTCTTTTTTATTTTTTAAAAGCTAATAGAAATATAATTTATTTTTAATCATTCTTCTCTTTTAATATACACACACCCACCAATAAGCAATTGCCAAGTCATTATAATTATTTTTATTAATATAATTATTAATACACGTAATCATAAAGCAACAATGTCATCATTATTATAATAGTCATGTGTTAAAATAAATAAATTTAATTAATAAATAAAAAAGAGAAAGAGAACTTTGGAGGAATATTGGGTGGAAAAGATGTGTTTGTGAAGGTTATACAAAACTAGTATTTTTATTTAATTTTATTAAATTCTTTTTTTGTAAAATTTTATTAATGCAACGTTTAAAGAATTTAATGTGTTTAAATAAAATATAAATTTAAGCAAAGAACATAGCAAATTTTTGAAAGGATTATTTTTCATTTAAAAATTGCAAAAATCACATGAAAATAATAAAAACAGAAAAAATTTTTAAATAAACAGTAAATTAAAGAAATTAACATTTTTATAAATAAATAAAAATTAAAAATTAGCTAAAAATCTATTAAAAAGGCAAGGGACAAATATCCGTAAAAGATTTAATAAAATTTAAAAATTAATAAAAATAGTAATAAAATTGGGATGAAATGTCCAACTTTCAAAAAAAAATTTTTTTTAATTTTTAGAATTAAAACAAAGGATTTATAAAAATAAAAAAACTCAAAACTAAAAAAAAAAACATTTTTATAAAAAAAATTTTTCTCTGACAGTTAGAGAAAATCTCTCATTTTTACATTGTCTCTAGTAAAATACCTTCCTTTGGGAATTTTTAATGTTTTTTGGCCTTTTTTATTCTAAAATTGTTTAAAAATTTTTTTTATTCTTTTTTTAGTCAATTTCCTCAATTCTTTTGATCCTAAATTACTTTGCTGTATATAATTGAAAATAATGCCCCCAACCCTGAAGGCCCATTAAATACTGAAAACCCCGTGATAGTTGAAATGTGATTGGACAAATAGTAAACCAAAGAACTAAATGACAAAAAAGAGACAATTAAAATAAAATAGTAAATAAAAAGAAAATTTCAAAGAGCTATTAGAGTCTAAAAATAAAAAAAAAATAAAAAAATGGGTATTAGAGTCCGAAAAAAATTTTTCAGAATCAAAGGGGGCACTTTGAGTCTAAAAATGTGAAAAATATTTAAAAATCAAAATGCCAAATTCAATGCCAATTTATGGCAAAATGTCATTTTTAAAGGCTTCAGACTCTAATAACCCCAAAGATACAAAAGTCATCAAAAAAAATTTAAAAAAAAAAGTTGAAACAACATAAAATAAAAAATGAAAAGAAAAAAGGGAGAGATAACAAACAAACAAAGGTCACGAGTTTCTTTTTAAAAAATAAAATTTTTTTAATTCATAAAATAAAATATTTAAAGATAAAGCAAGTAGATAAGAAGTTTAATATTAAATAAATAAAAGAAAATAAACAAATAAAATTAAAATAAATAATAAATGTTTAGTTAAATGGTTGTTGGTCTAAGAATAAAAAAAGAAATTAGAAAATACAATTTTATATAAAAATTTTTTTAATAAAAATGCCAAAAAATGTGGTTGTTTGTGATGCCAAAAATAAATTTACTTAATTAACATATTTATATTTTTTAAATAATTAATTAATATTTGATACAAAATGGGAAGAAAATAATTTGTAAGACCAAAGAATGGAGTAGAAAATTTTCAAAAAATTTTCAAAAAAAAAAATTTCAAAAATTTCTAAATTTCTAAAAAAAATTTTTTAATTCGTAAATTAATAAATTAATTTAAAAATGGGAGGAAAATATTTTTAAAATTTAGAAAATAATTTTAATAAGTTTTAAAAATGGCTTAAAAGCTTCATTTTAAATAAGGAATTATTTAAAGTTGGAAAAGCTGGAAAAAGTTGGGGAAAAATTATTAAAATATTTAAGTGAGTCATTAATAAAATAAATATAAATATTTATAAAAATTTGAATATTTAAAAAAATAAGAATGGAATGAACAAACAAAATAAATATTTTCTAAAAATTAAAAAAAAATTTTGGCATAATGTTTAAAAAATTTTAAAAGAGAAACATTGAGAAAAAATGTAAACATTTAATAAAATTTTTATATTTTAAAGCTTGAATTCTTTTTAAAAAATGTGACTAGCGGAAATGTGACAGATTTTTAATGAAAAATTTGTCAAATAAAATAAGGAATGAGTAAAGAATCTAAAAAAAGAAAACACGAGTTTTTACAAGGCTATAAATTTCAGGTATGCCAACTCATTGCCTTTTAAAGTTTATTACTTTGTGAAAAGTTGAGATATAAAAATGGTTTATATGTTGTTTGAAAGAGGAAAATGTGGGCTACAAAAAAGTTAAAAATCAAAAATTTTGCGTTACTTCTGGGAAAGATATGAATTTTTGAAAATAATAAGATCATGAGGGTTTTAGGCAGGTTCTTCCGGTTTTTGAAGAATAACTTTAAAATTATTAATTAATAAATTTTAAATAGATTCTATTTTGTAGCCCTCAATTTTCTCTAACTTTTAAGACAAAAATAAATTTTAAAGATGGATCTTAAGAAAAGTTAGAAGACTTTAAAGGAAGTGACATTAAAGTGAAGCCCAAGGGCAGAATAATTAAATTTCTTCAAAGGAGACATTTCTGGTTAAGTGTAAGTGTGTTAGTTTAGAAGCATAGAGGGAGAATAAAAAGGGGACGGGTTCGAATCTGTCTAGGGCCAAATAATTTTATTAGAGTAATAAAATGTTAAAATGAGAAAATTAATGTTTTCAAAAAATTTTTAAGGCCTAAAAATTTTTTAAAAAATTCTAAAAAACTCTAAAAACGAAAAAAAACGTAAAAAACTGATTGTCAAATAAATGAGTGAAGAAGAAAAAAAATTTGGGGGAGGCAAATAGTAAACAAGTGGTGAGGAAAACAATGCGAGCGGGTGAAGAGGGAAGATGAGGAAATAGAGAGGAGGGAATGAGGAAGGAGTGAATATAGCGAAAAAACTAAAATAAAAAAAATCAATAATCCTCTAAATATTCAATAGGGTTGTGAAAGAGGCAATAGAAAAAATTTTTTTTTGTTTTCTGGAGGGAATTGTTTGGCTATTATTTCGAAATTGAGGAAATTATTTATGTTTTTTTTTGGTTTTTGAGATGGTTTGGATTATTTCAAAATTTTGGTCATTAGAGTCTCGAAATATTTCGAAAAAATTTTATTTGGAAACTATTGCAAGTTAGGCAATTGTTTCTGAGAAAAAAAATAATGAAACAATTAAAATAACTAATAAAAAAAATATTTTGAAGCATTATTTATAGTTACTATTTGTGGAAAATAAAATAAAAAGAACAAAGCCTTAGCCCATAAAAATTTCTTTAACAGCTGTGTTGACGGCCCTCCTTCTAAAAAATATTATTTTATTATTTAGCCTTTATTTTCCCTCAATTCCCTCAGCTTTAACTCAAAACTCTCCCATAAAAAACACAATATGGCCTTAAGCGTCACAAGACCTTTTATTTACTATTTACAATATTTGTTCTGCTAACAAACAAGTTTTTAAGTACTTTTAAACGTGGGATCAGAAAATTGTAAACAGAAAAAAGAAATACAAACCTATTGTAGTTGAATATGTGAAAGTTTAATGGATTTGTTTACAACTAAAAGTTTGTATTTATTTTAAAAAGAAAAACACATGAAATGCACGCTGTGAAATAAATCAGAACTTTGAAAAATACAAAGAATTAATAAATAAACTTGAAATAATACTTACAAAAGAAATCAGAATTTAGTTTTGTAATTATCAGAATTAACTAAAAATACAAAAACACAAAACACATAATAAATAAACTTGAAATCAGAATCTACAAAATAAATTTGAAATATACTTACAATAGAAATCAGAATTTTGCTTTTGTAATTATCAGAATTAACAAAAAAAATACAAAATAAAAATAAAAACAAAAATACAAAATACAAAATAATAAATTTGGAAATCAGAATTTTTGCTTAAAAAGAAAAATAAATATATAAAGTAAAAACGATTTTTACAACGTTGCAAATGAATTGACGGAATAAATTGGTTGAAAAATCGGAGAAAATAAAAATAAAGTAGTGATGATGGGAAGGAAAAATATAAAAAAAAAGTAAAATGAATATAGCAGGATGATGGAGTGGAGGAAAATTTATTTTATATATTTTGCAGTTGATGTATTAAAAATAATAGTGGAGGATGAATCGCTGCCGACAGTGAAAATAAAAAGGATTTTAGGGCAAGTGGATGAAGAAATAAATATTTAATTGTTTTTGTGTTTATTTTAATTCTTTGTGTTTTTATTCTGTAATTTAATATGTACTAGCGGGGAGGAACGCCTTCGGCGCTCCTTCCCGCTAGCAAATCAAAAACAATTAAACATCAAACATGATTCAAAACATTTTTCCAGAACTTAGCTATCAAAACAACCCAAAATATCTTTTAAAATCATTTACCTTAGCTCTTAGCCCGACTCCCGCCCTTAAGCATAGTCAAACAATTAAACAAAAAGTTATAAGCAATTAAAACATTGAACGACATAATAACATTGATCAACATTACTTGCCATTAAAAAGTACCATCAAAGATTACTAAATACATGACAATAAAAAATTGCTAAACACTCCTCAGAACATTACCAAATTCAAGTTGCTCTTAAAACTAATGGAAACTTAATCAAATTGAAATCAGATTCAACACGCCTGCCAAACAAAACTTCCCAGAACATGCCCGATAATCAAACCTTCAGCTTCATCTACTTCAAAGCGTCAAGTGTCGTAAACTTCAGCGTTCAGTGTCATCAATTTCGCAACGTTCAGCTTCAAAGCGTTAAGTGTCATCCACTTCAGCTTTAGTGTCATAAACTTCACAGCGTTCAGTGTCATCAAATTCAACGTTCAGCTTCAACAATTTCACAGCGTTAGCGTCATCAAATTCATTTCGTTCAGTATCATCAACTTCATAAAGTTCAGTGTCATCAACTTCATTTCGTCCCTGCTTCAGTATTCCGCCTGCTGTACTATTCCGCTTGCTTCAATATTCAGCCTGTTTCACTATTTCACCTGTTTCAATATTCCTCTTGCTCCAATATTCCGCCTGTTTCACTATTCCACCTGTTTCAATA
The DNA here is from genome assembly GCA_000172435.1 of Meloidogyne hapla. Lineage (NCBI taxonomy): Eukaryota > Metazoa > Nematoda > Chromadorea > Rhabditida > Meloidogynidae > Meloidogyne > Meloidogyne hapla. The sequence continues at coordinate 6,440 of ABLG01001173.1, read as the reverse complement.
TTCCGCTTGCTCCAATATTCCGGCTGCTTCACTATTCCACCTGCTTCAATATTTCACCTGCTTCACTATTCCACCTGCTTCAATATTTCACCTGCTTCACTATTCTGCCTGCTGTACTATTCCGCTTGCTTCAATATTCAGCCTGTTTCACTATTCCACCTGTTTCAATATTCCTCTTGCTTCAATATTCCACCTGCTTCAATATTTCACCTGTTCACTATTCCACCTGCTTCAATATTCCGCCTGTTTCAATATTCAGCCTGCTTCAGTATTTCACCTGCTTCACTATTCCACCTGCTTCACTATTCCACCTGCTTCACTATTCCACCTGCTTCAATATTTCACCTGCTTCACTATTCCATCTGCTTCAATATTTCACCTGCTTCACTATTCCACCTGCTTCAATATTCCGCCTGTTTCATTATTTCACCTGCTTCACTATTCCACCTGCTTCAATATTCAGCCTGTTTCAGTATTTCACCTGCTTCACTATTCCACCTGCTTCAATATTCCGCCTGTTTCATTATTTCACCTGCTTCACTATTCCACCTGCTTCAATATTCAGCCTGCTTCAGTATTTCACCTGCTCACTATTCCACCTGCTTCACTATTCCACCTGCTTCAATATTCAGCCTGCTTCAATCGCATGCTTTCACTATTCCACCTGCTTCACAATTCAGCCTGTTTCAATATTCCGCCTGTTTCAATATTCAACCTCTTCACAATTCAGCCTGCTTCAATATTACGCCTGCTTCAAAATTCCTTTGCTTCAAAACTTCACTATAAAAGCCCTCATTTCCTCACTCCCCAAATCATTTTACTATAAAAGCCCACTTGTCTATAAAAGGACATACATACACACACCTCTTCTCAATTATATAATAAGATTTTATGTGTTTTGTTTATTGTAAATTCTGATTTTATTCTTTTGTATTTTTATTCTGAAATTTAACCTGTATTTTAAGTGTTTCAGGTTTGTTTATTGTAAATTCTGATTTAAAGTTTATTAATTTGATTATTATAAATTCTGATTTTATTCTTTTGTATTTTTATTCTGAAATTTAATCTGTATTTTATGTGTTTCAAGTTTGTTTATTGTAAATTCTGATATCAAGTTTATTAATTTTGTGTTTTATTGTATTTCAGAATTTACAATTTAACTAAATTCTGGTTTAAAGTTTATTTATTATTGTAAATTCTGATTTAAAAACACACTTTGTCTTTATTTTTATATTTTAAGAAGCAGGACAAATTTCTCTTTTTTTTTAATATTTTTTTAAAATAATTTTTATTAAATCTAGCATTTAATAAAAAATATTTTTTGTAGTTATTCATAAAGCTTTGCAAAAATTTTAGTTTTTATATTTCGGCCGTTATTTACTGCTCGACTGAATAAAAAATTTTTTTTGTTGTTGTCGATATTGAGTGGAGTATAAAGGTGAACAAGCATTAGAAAATATAAAAAGGGATTGAAAAGAATGATGCAATCTGCAAGCAAAAAGAAGCTTTTGTTTTACTTTATTAAGAAAAGTTTTGGAAGAAATAAAAAAAGAAAAATGTAAATGATTAAAAGCATGATATTTTCACAAGAATTTTGAACAAATGTTTTACGTTGAATAAAATAAAAATATTAAAAATAAATATGTAAATGTTTCTTTTATTTTACTTAATTTTAAGGGAATAAACAATGATTTAAAATCATAACGTGTTTTGTAAAAAGAAATCAGAATTTACAATAAATAAACTTAGAATTCGAAAATACAAAAAATACTAAAATTGAAATAAACTTGAATTTACAATAAATAAACCTGAAGTTTACAAAAATACAAATTTAAATTACAATCAGAATTTTAAATAAACTTGGAATTAAAACTTAAAATATGTATAGTAAAATTAGAATCAGAAATTACAATTATATAATAAATAAACTTTAAAATTTACAATTTGTAAAATAAACTTGAAAATCAGAATTTACTTAAAATAAATTCAGAATTTTATATTTAATTTTTAATCTTCCATCAAAATTATTTAAATAAATTGTCGGCATTTTGCGCTTTAATTTATTTTTGGCCTTTTTAATTTATAATCTGTTAGAGGGTATTTTTTGCCCGATTTTTGGTCTATTGAGGATTAGAGCAAACAAAAATAGAATAATAGAGGGACAAAAAATACAAAAAAGTGAAATAGTTAAAGAAAAAAGTCGAGAATTGAAAGGGATTTGGAAGATTTAAAGAGGAAAAATCATCAAATACTAAAAGTCAATTTTTGGCGTAAAAAAGAATAGTTTATTATTTTTATTTATTTTTTAGAAAAAAAAAATTATTTAAGAAGAGGGGAAAAACAATAAATGAACCTGAAATCAGAATTTTTAAAAATACAAATGAAATCAGAAAATAAAAGAAATACAATAGAAATCAGAATTTACGATAAATAAACTTGAAATTGTGAAATACAATAAATAAACTTGAAAAATACATTTTCAGAATTTAGAGAATTAATTAAAATAAAAAGCTCCCCAAGTTTAATTTAATCCGTTTTTAATCCATTTTTAAATAATAAATTACTATATTCTAATTTTGTTAATTAAATAAAAAAATCTATTTTAGTTAATTTTATTTAAAGCTTATTTTGTATTTTTTCTTAAATGGGAATCAAAAATCTAAATTTGGAAAAAAACTATTTTAGTAAATTTATTTCCTCATTACTTTTTTTTAAATAAAAATATTATTTATAGAAAATATAAAATAAATAAAAAAATAAAATAAAAAGGTAAAAAGGTAAAAAGAGGAAAATAAATAAAAATATTATCAGACTCTTATGTGTTGATTTTTGATTAAATAGACTTGAAATCAGAATAAATATAATAAATAAATAAACTTGAAATTAATAATAAAATAAACTTGGAAATTTAATTATTAAAAAATAAAACTTGAAATCAGAATTTATGTACAATACAAAAATAAATTCTGATTTTGAAAATAAACTTTATTAAAAATAAACACTTAATTTTTAAACAAAAATCCTTTAAAATTAATAAACGGATTTATTAAAAATTATTTGACAAATAAAAAAAATTTTTTTAATAAAATTGATTTGGTTGGGTGGATGATAAAAAAAAATAAAAATAAAATGGGAAAGACAAGAGGGCATATTGAGGGAATAAAGGAAGGAATATTCTAGAGAATATACTTCCCGAATGTGCGAGAAATTATTTCTCTATTTTATTTGTAAAAATAAGGTCAAAATAAGGGCATTTTTAAATAGAAAAAATTAAATCGATGAAAATAATTTTTAAAAATTATAAATTAAATTTTAAATAATTTAATAAAAATATAAAGAAGTGTCACATACAGAAATTCAATATATTTTCTGTTTAACAACTCTTTTATTTTTTTCTTTATTCTCGCCTTATCCTTGAGCAAAGATCATTGTGCTCTGTTGTTCTCCTCTTTACTTTCGACTTTATCCCCTTTTTTCTTTTTTTATTCTGTTGGATTTTCCCTAGCGGCACATATATATTTAGTTATGAGTATAGCTTGGCTTTGACAGGTCTTTCTAAATTTGTGTGTTGAAGGTTCTCTTGGTGGCAAAAATAAGAAAGAAAAGAATAAAATAAAGAATTGACAATGTAAAAAAAAAGAAAAATAGAAAAGAAAAATAGAAAAGAAAAAAATGGTAAGAAAAGATGGGTTAATAAATAAATAAATTAAATTCTGAATTCTGATTTTTGTATTTTGTATTTATTCTGTTGCTTGTATTTTATGTTTGTTGAGACATTTTTTTAATTTTTTTAATTGCTGGAAATTTGAGTATTCCACTTAGGAGTTGTTTTTGACTTTTTTTTTAATTTTTTTAAATTTTAATAAATCTAAAAATTATTTAAAGAATTAACATTAAAAAAATAAAAAGTTAACGTCTGAATTTAATTTTTAATTTAAATTTAAAAAAAATTTAAATTAATTATATCACTATTTGAACGTCATTCATTAATTTCGACGTCGCACTTTTTTATAAAAAAAATTTTTAGAAAAGAGAAGAGGTGTTAATTTCTTTTTTAATTATTTTTACTTTTAATTCAACAAAGTTTTGTAATTTTTTTTAAAATTTAATTTAAAAATGGATTTTTAAAATTTTTAATTTTAACATTTAAAAAATAATTTTATTAATATTTTATTATTTTTAGTTCACAAACAAGTCCATAATTGTTGACGTCATTGATAATATTATTTTTAATATATTTTCTTTTCGTTCCACTCTTTATGCAAATTTAACATTAAAATTTTTAACTTATTTTTTATTAAAAAGTATTTTGTATTTTTCTGAAATTTCTGATTCAAAATTATTTATTTATTTCAGATTTTTGTATTGTATGAATGAAAATATTAAATTACAAAAGAAACTTACAAAATACAATTACAGAAATCAGAATTAATTAAATAAACTTGAAATACAAAAAATACAAAAGCCACAATTTTTTTCTTAATAAAATTCTGATTTTTTAAATCTCATTAATTTTTGGGTCAAAAATTTCCTCTTAGTTTCATTTACTTTTTTGTACTTTAAAATAATCGAATTTGTTTAAATAAAAGTCTAGTTTAGTGGTGGATCATCATTTTTTACCACTTCAAATCATTTTTACTTTTCTTATTTAACAAAAAATTTTTTTTTAAACTTAATTTAAGTACTAAAAATTTTTAAATGTTATCTTTTTACAAAAATATACATTTTCTCCTCTTTTACTATTTTCCTCAATCCTCAATGTATTTTGCATAATTTAAGTTTATAAATATTTTTACATACTCAAAAACAGCCAAAAAAACATTTTTAGTTGTTTTGTATTTTTCTTTTTCTAAAAATACATTATTATTTTTATTATTGTATTACTTTAATTGTATTTATTTCAAGTTTATTTAATTTAATTCTGATTTTTGTATTTTCTTTGTTTTCCAAGTTTATTATTTTAATTCTGATTTTTGTATTTTCTTTGATTTCCAAGTTTATTTAGTTTAATTCTGATTTTTGTATTTATTTCAAGTTTTATTTAATTTAATTCTTTCTGTTTTATATTTTCTTTGTTTTCCAAGTTTATTTAATTTAATTCTGATTTTTGTATTTTTCAGTATTCAGGTTATGTGTTCGTGAATATAAATCTGATATTTTGTACTATTTTTTAATTTAATTTTATAATTCTGATTTTATTTAAATAAATAAAAACCATACAATTTTCACATGATAAAAGTTGTTTTTGTATTTTCTAATTTTACTAGACTTTCTGATTAAAAACATTTTCCGACAAACAAAATAAAAGTTTTTGCATATTTAATTTAAAAATAAAAATATTTACCTTTTACAATACTTTATTTCCTATTTTTTTTGTTATTTTTTGGGATATTTATAGTGAGGTACTTTGAACCCAAAAATTAAATTTAAAAAAATATTATTTTTTATAAAAATTATTTTTTATTTATTTTGTATTTTTGTATTTTTCGCTTTTTATTTTTTCTTTAAATTTTTATTTTTTGATAATTTTTTTATCGCGCTTTGATCTTTTTACGTCGCTAAACCATGTGTTTACAAAATTTCTTTAAACAATACTTTATCTTCTACTCTAAACAATGTCTGTCTATGTCAACAATGGCTGATTAATTAATTTTTTGATCATTTTTTAATATTTTTTTGGGTTATCCGCAAAAATAAAAAAACGTCCGCAATATTTTTGCGGACAAATTAAAAACCAAATATACTATATTTATTTTTAAATATTTTAGTATTGTTGCGGAACATCAAAAAATATACCTATTCTTAAATTTTGTTGTTTGGAGTATTTAATGCGCAATAAAAAATAGTTACAATCTCCTACCCTTGTGATTTTGATCATTTAAAAATAGTAATAAAAAAAGTTTTTATTTAATTCTTTCCTTTCCAATAAGAGCAAATTTTTGTAGAAAACTTCATTTTTGTATTTTTATTATATGTTTGTAATTCTGATTTTGTATTTTTGCATTAAAATTTTGTATTTTTTCGTTAAATTCTGATATTTGTTTAGATGTATTTTGGTTAATTTTTATTTTTAAAAATAAATACTATTCTGATTAATAAATTCTGATTTGTAAAAATAACCCTAATATTTTTTAATTTTTTATTTTAGACAAATTTTGGCAAATAAATATTATTTAAATAAAAAAATCCAATTTTAGTAATTTTCACTTTTTTACACATTCTTTCTTTCCCAAACAAAAATATTTACTTTTGTCCATCTTCAAAAAAATTTTTTTTCTCCTTTTTTAATTTTTTCCATGATTTTTTTTTATTATTTCTTTCAAAAATGTGTATTTATTTTTATTTAATAAAATGTTAACAAATAAAAATGTTTTAAAATTGCTGAGGCATGCGATTGTTGTTTACACTATTTTTCTGAAAATATATATTAAAGTATTTAT
>ABLG01001175.1:0-47631 GCA_000172435.1 Meloidogyne hapla | reverse complement strand
ATGTCACTTATGGCTTCTTATTTTATTTACAAACAAGTGAGTTTTGTTTGAAATAAATTCTGATGTTAAAGATGTTTAGAACTTTTTCAGAATTTTAAATAAACAATTAAAAATTAAACTTGTTCGAAAGAAAGTTTAAAAAACTATAAAACTTTAATAAACAAATTAAACCTGACCAGAATTAAAACTAAACATGAAATATAAACTTTTTTTTTAAAATCAGAACTTAATTAAACATCAAGTAAAACTTGTTTTAAAACATGACCAGAATTAAACTTTAAAAACAATAACTATGTTTAAAATCAGAATTTCTCCTGAACAAGTTTTAATGCTTATAAATTAATTTTAAACTAAAACTTGTTTCAGAATTAAATTGAAACATTTATTAAAATAGAGCGTTTATTGTATTTTTGGTTGCTTTTTAATTATCAAATTTTTCATTAAGAATTTTTTTTTTAATTCTCTAATTTAATTTCAGATTGAACTTTGTCATCCACTTTATTTTACATTTACTTGGATTGTTTTCACCTATTCTTATGCTCTTTTTTCTGTTTTATTTCATTCTGCTTCACTTTGGATTACTGTTAATATGGCTGTTTTGAGGTTAATAAATTAACTCAAAATTTCCTTAAAAATATTTTTAAAGGTATCTTGTATTAAAAAGCAGCTCAAATTCCTCAAGAAACTGGCCTCGTCTAAATACTTACAAGGCTGCTTCTTTTTCTATTGTTGCAGCAATTTTAATAGCAGCAGTTGGTTCAGCCCCTAATATGCTTAGATATCAGGTAAACATTTAAATAAAAAATAAAAACAATAATTCCGCCTGTTTCTTTGCTAAAATAATTTCAGAACAACCTGATTATTATTAAAACATTAAAACTTAATTATACTAAAACTTGTTTAAAATCAGAATTTTAATTAAACATCGTTTAATTCGTTTTTTAAATAACCAGAATCTAAAGTCAATTAAAACTTGTTTTAAAACAAATCAGAATTCATCAAGTTTTAAATACATAAAACATCATTAAACCAAAACTTGAAACCAGAACTTTAATTAGACATTAATTAAACTTGAAAAAACATAAATCAGAATTAAAACTTTTTCAGAATAAACATTGTTTTTAAAACTTAGTTTATATCTATTTTATTAATAAAACTTGTTTTTGTTGTTTAGATTTTCTACAAAGGTGAAGTACCTGTACCAGATGTTTGTCGTGCTAATGGTTCAAAATTCGCCTCATTTTATGACAATCCCGATATAGTATGTTTTTAATAAAATCAGTTTTTTTCTTAAAACTTAAATAAAATTTCAGAAAGTAGATGCTTATGTTCTAGTTCAACCAAGCTTCTGGAATTGCACTTGGGAACGTTTTAGCTTCTGGATTGCTGGTAAAAAATATTTTTTTAAATAAAATATTTAAATTAATATTAATTTATAAATTAGGTCTTCTTTTAAAATTGGTGCCTTGCCTTTTATTAACTATTTTTATGACTTTACTTGTTCGAATGCTTGTTGAAGCACGTGAAAGGAGGTGTGCTTCTGATTTTTTTATTTTTTGCTAATTTTTTGAAAATTTTTTAGAAATCGACTGCATAGTGGAAAACAACCAACACCCATCTTTACCAACTCAAACTAATGGTAGAGAAAAATCTATGACTGAAAAGTGTGCTTCAGCTTCTGCTAGCGGAAATTCTTCCAAGGGCACAAGCTGAAAGAACTACAGCAATGTTAACAGTATGGTGCTTATTTTAAATAATTTGCTTCATTTTTTGAACTGAAACTTTTTTTTTTTTGAAAAATTTTTGCTTCAGTTTTCTGAAACTTTCTTTTTGCTTCACTTTTTTTGAAACTTTTTTTTTTTTTGCTTCACTTTTTTTGAAACTTTTTTTTTGGTTTTATTTTTCTGGAACTTTCTTTTTGCTTCCCTTTTTTTGAAACTTTAGATTTACTTTTCGAAACCTTTTTGCCTTCACTTTTAAATCTCCTCTTTGATAAAAAACTTCAATAAACTTTTAAAGATCACTCGTTGCTATCATGCACATCACTGAACTTCCTCAAGGCATACTTGTTATATGGATGGGTATTAGACCACAAGTAAATAAATTAATAAAAATTAAAAAATAAATTAAAATAAAATAAAGGTTCGCTTTGCAATGGCACAACTTTCAAATATTTTAGATTTTCTTTCTTTACTTAATTCTTCTGTTAATTTTTTACTTTATGCTACAATGTCGAATTTATTTAGACACGAATTTTTACAAACTGTGAGAAAAAATAAAAAAATAAAAATATTTTTATTTTTTTAATAGTTTGATCAATGCTGCCCTAAACGATTTTTTTCATTATTTAATTCAAATAAAAAAAGTAGAGGTTCTACTGATAGATCTTCTATTCCAATTAAAGGTGGATTATGTGATGGCCGCGATAATGCTGCACAACGAGAAGTACAAACAATGGCAATTAAATTAGTGGGAAATGTTTAAATAAAATTCTGAAAATGTTTATTAATTAAAACATTTTTTAAATAAACTTGGAAAACATTTAAATAATCAGAAAAACATCTAAATATTAAGAAATACATTAATTAAACATATTCTGAAATTTAATTTATTTAAAACTTGTTTAAAAATTCTGAAAAAGTTTAATTTCTAAAATACTTCTGAAACATGTTTAAATAAAATTCTGATATTCTAATTAAAGCTTAGATTTCAGAAGTAAATTTAAACTTATGAAGAAGGTTTTTATAAAATTCTGATTTATAAAATTAAAAAAAAACATGTTTATTATATCCAATAAACATTAATTAAATTCTGAAAAACTTTAATTAAACAAAACGAACAAATGTTCTGGAATTTCAGAATATTTAAAACTTGTTTAAGAATTCTGAAAAAGCTTAAATTCTACCCTTCTGAAACATGTTTATATAAAATTCTGATTTTTTAATTAGAACATAAATTTCAGAACTAAGTTTAAAATTGTTAAAAATGTTTATATAAAATTCTGATTTATAAAATTAAAAAACATGTTCATTATTTTCCAATAAAACATTTAAAAAGAAATAAATCAGAACAACATTTATTAATTCTTTTATGAAGCATATTTACTGTGAACAATTTATTTTAATTTTTTAATTTTATTAAAAATAAATTATAAATTAATTTCAGGAATCACCCCCTTCATCTTCTGGTTCTGATGAAAGATTAAATTCAGAACAAGAGAATCGTAGAGTAATTAACAATAATAATGGGAGAAATAATAATACATCAAAATTATCGTTAGCTGGACAAGAAATAACAAGAATTGCACAAAAAAGCATTAATTGTAAATTATTAAATATTTAAAATAAATTATTTAAAAAATTTTTTAAGACGCTTTTCCTTCTAATATTTCCATTGGTAGCAACAAACAAAGAAAAATTCTGGTTTCTTTAGATAAGGGCGACGATTCAAAAACATTACAATTTCAACAACCTTTAAATAATAACAACAATAAATCTAGCAATGTTTTACAAACGGTAAACATTTAACATTGTTTATCCAAACATGTTTTACAATTATTGTTCTGAAATGTTTTGTTGATGTTTAGTGTTAAGTTTAATTCAGAACAAGTTTTAAGTTTGTTTAGATTTTGTTAACGAATAGTATACAAAACAAGTTTAATTATTTTTCAGAATTTGTTTTAACTAATATTATTTTTATAAACTTGTTTTTATTTTAATAATTTTTCAGAACTTTCTCTAAACAAGTTTAATTTTTATCCGAACAAGTTTAATAAATTTTTAAAACATCCAACAAAACATTTCTAACATTAATTATATTTTTATAATATTGCAGTTGAGAAACAAACAACAAAAGAAACAACAAGACGAAACAGAATTATCTCTCAAATTAATAGTACAGTAAGAAGTGCAACAAAGAAAATTTAAAAAATGATTTGATCCTCAATTAAATATTTTTAAATTAATTTTTTGCTCAATTTTAATTATTTTCTAGTCTAATATTTTAATTTTAATTAAAAAAAATTTTTTTTCCGAATTTTAAAAAAAAATCATCATTTTGTTGCTAACGTTACAAATACATGTAGTAACACATAAAAATCATAACATCCTTTAACTATAGCAATTGCCCAGATTTGTACTGGAATTTGTGTTGCAAAAACAATAACCTTTAATTTATTATTTTTTAAAGTTTTATTTTCCAACCAGAAGCAAATCAGCCCACTCCCAGTTATTAACTGACCATTCTATTGTTAGGGCTATGGTGTATCTTTAAAAAAAAATATATTTTTTTTTTAAATCTATTATATTCATTACAAGTATATTTTAAAAAATTAAAAAAAATTTTTTTTTTAATTTTCCTTACATTATAAAGAAAATCATATTGATGACAAGTGAAGCAATATTAAAGCGCCAATGAACTTTTTAATTTTAATTAATTAAATAAATAATTAAAATATACGTTCAAGGTAAATACGTTCAAAGGTTAATAATCCATAAATTAATAAAAATGCCATTATTAACGTTAAAACAGCAAATAAAGCAAAAATGTATAGAGTAACTTGGTGCATCACCTAATTAATTATGTAATTAATTAAAAACTTGAAGCAAAGCTTCAGAATTTATATAACAAAGTATATAGCAAAATGTCTAGCTATTCAAGTTTTAATAAAACTTTAATTTAAACTTTAGTCTAAACAAGTTTTGATTAAATTATGCAATAATTAACTTAAAGTTTTAAGTTTATTCTGAAAATGTTTTAATAAAACTTGAATTTAAACAAGTTTTAATTAAAACAAGTTCTGATAAAACTTGAATGGCTAAATTCTGATATAATTAATTATAATGTTTTAAATTTATTCTGAAATTATCTTGAATTAATTATTGTAATGTTTTAATGAAATTCTGGTTTTGTTTTAATAAAACTTAAAATATAAAATTTTAATAAAATTTCTAAAGGTCTGAAGCAAATTAGAAAATGTTTTCAACTTTTTGTTTCATAATTATTTTAAGTCTAAATTTTTTACAATTTTGTTAAAGTTCAAATCATCTTTATTCAATACAGTCCAAAAATTTAAACGTCCATTATCATATAAACGAAATGAAATTGCAATTACTACAAGCAAAAAATAAAATATTTCGAGAATTGCAATAAAATGACATCCTGTTCGAACCTTAAGTTTAGTAAAATATTTAGATAGAAAAATTTTTTCATAACCAAGCAAGATGAAAGGCAACAGAGGGGTTCCATTGTCATATAACGTGGTTGAATTCTGAAACGTTTTGGTTATGTTTTTATTAAATTCTGATTTTATTTTAATTAAATTCTGATCAAGTTTTAAACAAGTTTTAATTAAAACAGGTTTTGATTAAATTCTGAAATAATTAACCTCAAGTTTTAAGTTTATTCTGAAATTGTATGAATTATTTAATGTTTTAATGAAATTCCGGTTTTGTTTTATTAAAACTTTAATTTAAACAAGTTTTAATTAAAACAAGTTCTGGTAAAACTTGAATGGCTAAATTCTGAAATAATTAACTTATAATGTTTTAAATTAATTCTGATTTTGTTTTGTGTAAATTCTGAACATTAATTCTGATTTATTTTATTTAATATTGTTTATGTTTTCGTTTTAATTCTCTCGTTTTAATAAAATTCTGATTCATAAAAACAAACTTTTCTCTCATTGTCTGCTTCCTAACCGCACTAATATTACTTCCCCTTCTGCTTCTCCTTCTGTAGATACGTGTAATTAATAAATTTATTTTTTTCTTTGTTGCTTCAATCCATTCATTTAAATAATTATCATTTGAAAAATTTGTTGTTGAATTTTCTGATTTGTTTGTAGGTAAAATAATTTGAACAACAGATTTACGTGGTTTTGAAGCATCATAATTTTCTGCTGCTTCCATTTTCTTTTTAATTTATTCTTAATTAAAACAAAACCAGAATTAATTCAAAACAAATTAGATGTTTTACAAAACAAAAACCAGAAATTTATAAAAACAAAGTTGGAATTAATACAAAACAAGGTCAGAATTAATTCACAACAAAGTCAGAATCTACACAAGACAAAAACACAATTAATACAAAACTAACAGAATTAATTCGCAACACAATAATAATTTATACAAAACAAAATCAGAATTTTTAAAAACACAAACTTAATTTAAAACTTATTAAAAATAATTCTGAAACTTGCTATAATAAAATCAAAACATTAAATATGTTCAGTGCTAAAAAATATATTTTTAAATGTTCTTTTAACGTTTTTATTAAATAATTTCTTTTATTCTCATGTTGCGTTATAATTGATGTCGCTACTGGAAATTTTGCATTTTCAATTTTTTATAATTAAAAAAATTAAAAAAAAATTTTTTTTTAATTTAATTTTATTTAATAAAAATAAGTATCTACAATTTGTTAAGGCAAAATAAGGGGGAAATAAAATAATAATAATTATTATTTAATATTTAATTCTATTCTTGCTTCACAAATTTTATCAATTGATTACATAGTATTTCTTTAATTTTTTCTCTAATATCTTCAGAAAATTTATTTTCAACTTCTTTACCCAATTCTGGGTTAAAACGAACATTTACTAGCCCAACTTTTGAGTTACAGCCAACAATTCTTGAATTATTTGATTTTTCATACTCAGCACTCAAAGCACCAATTTGAACACGTAAATCACCGGTAGTGTTTATTGAATGATAATTAGCACGAATTGATAGGGCTCCTCCAAAAAGTGAAGTTATTGGGAAATATAAAATATTTTGAGGGCAGAAATGCTGAAAAATTAAATAAAAATTGAGAAAATAAATTTAAGTTACTGTAGGGTATGTTTATTTACTGGACAGAATATTATTTATCTTCCAGTTCTCGGTACTTATTATTGTTATCTTTACTAATCCACTTTCCCATGCCTATATCTTTTACATTATATAAGATTATGTTTCCTCCTGTATATACCGTTTTTAGTCTAAAATATGTCCCGGGGCATTTTTAAGAGTCGTGTTCCAGAGAGGGATTTCTTAAATGGGTGCTGGCTTATTTTATGAGTGGGCCTTTTTTAAAGGAATCAACCAATCAAGCTAATCTGTTCCCTATTCTTGTCGTTCATTTCTTCCCATAAAGTCAACTCTCGATATAAAATGACTTAGGAACCTAAGAAAACGTTTGTTACTTCGAGAGGTTCCTTAAATAGAGAGAAACAAATCGAGAGTTGTTTGTATTTTTTCACTATTTCATAATTGAACTTAATAAATTTATAAGTCATTTTGGTAATCTTAGATTGGTAATCCACATACCTCTAAGGTAAAAACAAATTTAAAATTTAAATTACTAACCCGAAATGTAAAATGTGGAGGAAAATAATGTTTAGCTCTAGTTGAATAAATTTCTATAATTTTATTATCTATTCGAATACTAAAGTGCTCTGGATATATTTGATGGAATTTTGCTTCCAAAAAATCTTTCAACTCCTTGAAAAGGAAAAGAGGAATTTTTATTTTTAAATTTTAATTTTTTAAACCTTTATTAACTTAATTTCTTGTAATATTGACATTCCACATTTGTGACCTTCCTTCAAATTTTCAAAATATAAAAAATGGCTCTGGTCTAGTTTATGAGTTAAATGAAGGTTTACAATGCCCCTCGGTATTCCTCACGATACCCGTCCCCGATTGTGCCCTCCGTTTACTAATATATCCTGAGAATATAATAATTTCCTGAATTATTAAAAATAAGCTGGTTCCGTAATTCAAAAAAATTTTTGGGAGGGTTTTGGTTTAAAAAGAGAATTAGACATAAACCTTCATTGGACTTATCCTATTTTCCATAATAGAACAGCCGGCCGCTCTATTTTTCAATCACCGGGGCAGCTTTAGAGAGATGATTCAACTAAAGCTAATACGGTATAAACTTTTATTCGCTCTCATAAACTTTTCATGGACTCAAAAAATAGACCAGAGCCAAAAGAATATCCCAACCCACAACCCTAAGCCTTTAAAAATAATTTTCAAACCTCTTCATTTTTATTAGATTCTTTTATATCAATTTGAGGGACTTTCTCCGGATTTATATCAATACTAATTTGAACAGATTGTGACAATTTTGTATTTAATAAAATTATTAGAAAATAATAAAAAAATAAAATATTAAAATTAAACATTTTCTAGTTGAATTTTTGGTCAAATTTAATTTTTAAAATGACTGAAGAAAAGTTGTTTTTAATTTCTCTCTTTTTTTTAAATTTTCTCGTTTATTGACATTATTTGATAAATTTATTTTTTTTTAAATATTTTTCTCTAAATTTTATTTGCGCAATCTTAATAAATTAAAAGTCAAAGAATGTTTTCGCCTAATACTAGTGTAAAAATCGGTAAAATTTTTTGTAAAAGTAAGAAAAATTGTAGGAAAAATTATTAGATAATTTTGACGTGTAGGCACAGTTTACCTTATGGTACAATTCACCTCACCTTCCGACTGTTCCCCAATAAATAAATTTTTGATTTGTTCAAAAACAACCTAGGAAAGGAAGATAAAATGTCGAACGGTGAATTGTCCTATAGGTGAAATATCCTATTAGGTGAAAAGTCGAACGGTGAATTGTCCTATAGGTGAAATATCCTATTAGGTGAAAAGTCGAACGGTGAATTGTCCTATAGGTGAAATATCCTATTAGGTGAAAAGTCGAACGGTGAATTGTCCTATAGGTGAAATATCCTATTAGGTGAAAAGTCGAACGGTGAATTGTCCTATAGGTGAAATATCCTATTAGGTGAAAAGTCGAACGGTGAATTGTCCTATAGGTGAAATATCCTATTAGGTGAAAAGTCGAACGGTGAATTGTCCTATAGGTGAAATATCCTATTAGGTGAAAAGTCGAACGGTGAATTGTCCTATAGGTGAAATATCCTATTAGGTGAAAAGTCGAACGGTGAATTGTCCTATAGGTGAAATATCCTATTAGGTGAAAAGTCGAACGGTGAATTGTCCTATAGGTGAAATATCCTATTAGGTGAAAAGTCGAACGGTGAATTGTCCTATAGGTGAAATATCCTATTAGGTGAAAAGTCGAACGGTGAATTGTCCTATAGGTGAAATATCCTATTAGGTGAAAAGTCGAACGGTGAATTGTCCGGTGAAATGTCTATAAGGTTAAATATCGAACAGTGAATTGTCCTATAAGGTGAATTGCCCCCCATTTATGTACTGTAGTTTGAGAATTTCCGTTTTTAATATATTTTTTAAAAATTATTTCTCGTTAATATCCCCCAGTTAAACTTTTAATTAATTAGATATATTTTTGTTATGTGCTAGTTGTGGTTGTGACAATCCTGTTTTCCTTCTTATACTATAAAGGAATTTTGTTGATATCCTCTTGCAAGTCTAGCGACTAACAAAAAATAAAAAAATCGTTTCCTGTGCAATATCCTTTTTTAACTATTAAAAGAATTAAAGTACCAGTTTATATTTTTCTTTATAAATATCCATTGGGAGATATCTTCCTTAAAAGGACTATCATTTCTTTATCAATCTTCATTTTGTTGAAGTACTTTTCTCAAAGGAAGAGAGATGTCTTCTTCAACTACACACATTGCTACTGTTGGGGCTATTGCTTTTAGTGGTGCAACTCTTGTCCTTTGCATGGGAGGTTTATTTGCAGTTTGGAATGATATGCAAGACTTATGGATGGAATTGGATAAACAAATGGATACATTCAATGTAAATCCACTTTCGAATTTTTCATTCCTAAAATGAGCTTGCCCCCCTGGTTTTTCGATTTTTGAGGATTTAAACTAAAAGAGTTTTTCTCCTGTATAAATTTCTTGCAGATTTTAACTCAGCTCGAAAAAAGGAATATAATGGTATATATTAGACGTTTCGAGCTCGGACCCCATATACTATAGTACATTAAAATTAAATGCAGAAGGGGTTTTTAGATTTTGAAAATAAATTTAGGCAGAGTCTGATGGTCTTTGGAATGATATGCTCCAACTTGGGGCTGGTACTCCTTCTAACAGGGAACGACGACAAGCTATAGAACCACAAAGGGAAACTCGCGCAAATCCTCACGTTAATTCTAATTATGGTTATGCCGCTGCACAACCTGTTGTCTGCAAATGTGAAGCAGCTAATAACTGCCCTGCTGGACCTGCAGGTCCCCAAGGTGCTCAAGGAGAAGCTGGAGTCCCTGGAATAGGAGGAAAGGCAGGTTTTCCTGGTGAGGATGCACCAGACTGGCAAAATGCGCCTTTCAAGGGTTGCATTGTAAGAGTTTTAAAACTATTTTGAAAATTATTTAAAACCTTTAGAATTGTCCTCATGGTCCGCAAGGTACACCTGGAGAGGCTGGTCGTCCAGGAGTTAGAGGAATGCGAGGAGCAAAGGGTTCACCAGGAATGCCCGGCCGTGATGGTGTACCTGGATTGCCTGGAATACAAGGTAAATACTGTGTAATTGGAATATTATCAAAAATATTTATAGGCCAGGAAGGAAAGCCTGGAGATGACGGCCCCATTGGAAAGCCGGGTGATCATGGAAAAGACGAAGAAAAGCAAATTGGCCGTCGGGGACCTCGTGGACCACCTGGAGAGCCTGGACCTGAAGGGACAAAAGGACAAAAGGGAGAAGAAGGGCCAATCGGCAAGCCTGGACCACAAGGAGTACCTGGTCCTCACGGATTCCAAGGCTCACCAGGATCTGATGGAGAAGAGGGAGGACAAGGCCCAGGAGGCAAACAAGGAGAGGATGCCGCTTACTGGTAGGGAAGATAAAGGTGAAAAGTTTCTAATTTTTAGTCCTTGCCCAAATCGTGACGGAAGCAAGTCAGCAGCTGTTTCTAAACAAAAACCTGCTGAAGCTTCCTACTCAGGCGGTGGTGCTGCTGTTAGTAAACCTAGCGGTGGAGGATATAAATATAAAACCCGTTGAGTATTTTAAAGAATGAGAGAAAAGAAGAAACAAAACAGAGAGAATTTGTGAATTTCTTTAGAAAATAAAAGAATTTAATGAAAAAATTAAAAATATTTTATAAAATTTTAAAAAATTTTTCTAAATTGTCACTAAAGATTTTACTATCCTTTTATCACATATTTGATTCTTTTTTAACCGATGGTAGAAGGAAATAAGAAAGCAAATAAAAAATGTTAGAATTGATAAAAGGCACAGTACTGAAAGAAATAATGCTGATGAGAGAATTTGTCTCGAAATACACACATAAAAATAAAAAAAAATAAGGGATTTTATTAAAATGCCCAACCTGTTGAAATATATCAATTGGTTCTGTCTGCATTTTATATGATGGGTGGTGTTGACGACAAAACTATAAAGTGATTAATTACAGATCATGGAAATTCTTATTTTTCCCAAAGAAAAATGACAAATGGGCTCGAAATGGTAAAATGGCTCGAAGTAGTAAACTGGGCTCGAAATGGTAAACGGGCTCGAAATAGTAAGAGGGCTCGAAATGGTAAATCGTCTCGAAATGCTAAGGTGGCTAAAATGATAAATGGGCTCGAAATGGAAAGGGCTAGAAATAGAAGATAGCCCGAAATGCTAAGGAAAAAAAGGAGCTGAACTTATTACTTACCTTATCAATGGAATTAATTCCTTCCTTCCCTGTTTGTGAATTCATCAAATCAAAAACATCAATTGCTTTATTCACTTCAATATCCATTTTTATTTTATCCGAATTTCTCCAAAATCTTTTTTTCTTTCTTTCATTTCTTGGCAAATTAAAATTAATTCCTTCATTTGATGAACGACTTGATCTTTGTTGATTCAAAGAAATCAAAGATTCTTCTTCATTACACTCATCATTTAAGCCAAATTTTAAGCTAAATTGTTTACATTCTTTATTTTCATTTTCTTCTTCCTGATTTTTCTTTTTTCGTTCTATCCCTTCATGATTTTTAAATATTTTTGTCCCTTTCTCTTCTACTTTTATATAATTCATTTTATCTTCTTTAAGTGTTTCTTCAGAAAATTCGTTTTGAGAAGATTTATTTCGAATATATCCGATTGTTGTAGTCAGAGAAGTATTCAAATAACCATCTACTGTCATTTCATCATCGATGATTTGATTTTCACTTTGAGTTGTTGCCTGGTTATTTTCTAAAACTGGAGGTAATGCAGTGACAGCAGCACATTCACTTCTCTTAAAAATCAAAATGTTCAGACTTATTAATTAAAAAGAATAACTTGACATTCTTTCCAACCATTTTTTAATTCCAAACGAAGTTGGCAACTAAAATTTAATTTAAAAAGTTTTTTTAATCTTTAAAAATTAATATAAAGTATTTATTAAATTAATTACCCTCTCTCAATTAATTATCCTTTCCCTATTAATTACCCCCTCCAAGTTGAAACAATAAATATCCAGGTTAATTATTTAAGCATACGGTAGGTAACTTAAAAATACTTGAAATAAATTGTAGTTCTATCAGCAAATTTAAATGCATTTCCTCTTTGAATTGCTTCCAAATCAGTTTTATATTCAATTGACCCAAAGAGAGCATCATCTATTGGACAACTAGAAATTTAAGTCATTAAACACAATCTACCGTATAACATTTTCTAATAATTTCCTAAATTTAAGGCATTTTCTTAAATTTTTCCAAGATCAGTCTCTCATTTCATATTATCATAAGGTAAGAAGTAAAGCTAAAAAATATGTTTGTTTGACCCGGTCCCAACTTTAGACTTATACGACCTTCTCCAACTTTTTTCTTAAGTATATGTATTAAGTTCGACTTTCTTTAGTACTTTACAACACTCTTATGGTACGGGTCAAATTATATTATTTATAATAAATAGAGTATATTCAGACTTATTTGGTGATTTCTTGGAATTCTGGATTAATTGGGAAAATATACAAAAATTCGTCTTTGATTTTAAATGTAAGAGGGCCGGCTATATTTTCATCAAAGGATAGTAGAAATGATTATCAAGTCATCAAAAAAAGAAAATGATTCAACAGAAAAAGAGGGTGTCTTTCTAATAGAGACTGTCGTTCTAATAGAGAATGTTTTTATAATCGGAATAAATACAATAATAAATTTACCCATTTTCATCCAATAATTTTTGTGTGTTTCCTTGTCCATCATCTACTTGACAACCTTTTTTAAAAATTTTAAGCCATCTTAAAATTTTTTAAAAATTACTATGAACTGTTAAACAATAAATTCCCTCATCTCCATTCCCTACACCATTACATATCCACTTATGAATTATTGGTTGCCCAATTGCTGCAAATGAAATTTGTTCTCCTTTTTCAGAACTGAGGACTTGATAACGACACTTTGGCACGTTTTGTGACTTTAAAATAATCAAAAAATTTATTTCCGATATACGCTTAAAGTGACCTGTTTCATTGTTTGGCCAATCTCCGTTGACGGTAAAGCACTATTAAAAATAAATTAAACCAGAATTAATTTCAAAATTGAAGGAAAAGCATTTAAGTCGGTGGTGGGATAGCCTAATAAATAAGGTAGGGGGACCTACAACATCCAACGGGGCTACCAAACTGCCCAAGAAAACAAAAGTAAAACTCCGAGAAAACCCCACTCTTTTAGGGTAGAGACTTTTAACTTTACCTAATTTCCAAACGATTTCCAAGTCGTTGTTCCTGCTGTTCCAAATATTGGCATTCGAGATGAAAAGCCTTTAAAACGTAAGACATTTACTTACACTTGCAGATTGACATTTTCGGATACCCTGTAAGCACTAAATGTATGCTTAGAACATGGCCTTGAACTAAGGTTGGCGGTTCCTGAAGAAATGAAGGGTACCCGGAACCGCCAACCTTACCCTGAACATGACCCATTTCTTTCCAACTTTAATTAGACTGTTTATCCGCAAATGTCGGGCAACAAAATTATATACTTGCCCTGTCATTTTTAGTCAAAAATCTTCGATGAAACATAATAATTACATCCATTTCCAAACTCAAACCATTTGGATTCATCTTTAAAAAAGAAATATTTATTTTAAAAATTCAAAAGAAAAACATTTCTTCTCCTTCGCATTCCACAATCAGCACTAACAGGAATTGTTATATTTGCTGTATGTCCAATTCCATTCCCTTGAACTCTGCAAATATCTTTATGAAAAAATCCTTTGGCGTAAACACTTCCGCTAAATGGTAGCCATGTGTGGATGAACATTTTAATACGTGACTGTTCACAACTGACACGCGGTTGTTCTAAATTTAAAAAAAACTTGTGAGGCTAAAAGGGAGCTGAAAAGGAAGATGAGAGAGATAAGCACCAATAGTTAAACCCAATCATCGCCCATAGGCAAATATAAGTCTAAAACGATCAGTTAATTTACTTTCTGTTTCCCGCTATATTTCCCTTTGTTCTACTACAGTTGAAGCTCGTTATAGCCACAGGGGACAGGCTGATAACTGGGTTATAGCCGTATAGGAGGTTATAACTTTTCCTAGCCTGTTATTATTATTCTTATATAACAAGAACAGTCCTGGCCAGCCTTAGGACAACACTACTACCTCACTCCCTTTGGCAGCGATCCATCCTAATTCATTAGGGAACCCTGCCCAGGGCAACCTTTACATTTGATAGATTTATTAAGAATTAGCCTACACCAATAAAATTTATTTTTTATTATAACATTATTTTAATAAAAAACCTTACAACTTTAACAACCTTACAACTTTACTCTCGATATAGTTACCGATATAGATACGAAACTTTCTAAATAACGAACCTCTTCTCTGTTGCCTGACTAAGAATTATCCCTAAAACTATTCTATTTAAGATATTCGGTCTCTATTGGTTTCGTTATATAGAGAGTTTGTTTATTTGTCTTAATTAAAAAATTACCCATTAAAGAATTTTGTAATTGAGTTAATGCTCCACATAAAAACATAAGAAAAATTACAAATAAAGTAGTCATTTAAAAGGCATTTTAAATAAAATGAAAGTGAAAATTTAGCAGTCGAGGCTAGCACCGGAACAGGCGCGAACGGTCAGAGCTTTCATATTTTTTTTTTATTAAAAATTCTTTGTGCCTTTTTATTGAAAGGGTAATCTAAAACAACATTGTTAGAGGTTTCTATTGTTTAACAAAAAAATTGTATAGAGTGAAGACAATTAAATTGAAAAGGATATAGTGGAAACGGAAGAAGTACAGAAAATATGGAGTAGAGACGTTTGGTGGGCAATTAAAGACAAAAGAAGAGGAAATAACCAAAAAAAGGTTTTTATTTTTTATTTTGTTGAGTTGATCAATTTGTTTTAGAAGGAAAAGAAATCAAAAAAGCAAAATCAGAATTAATTTAAAACAAAGTCAGAATTTATATAAAACATATCATAATTTGCTATAAACAAAATCAGAATTTAAAACAAACTTAGAAAAATGAGAATTAATGTTCAGAATTAATACAAAACAATATCAGAATTTTAATAAAACGAAAAAAAACAATTTGTACAAAACAAAAGCAAAACTTTAGCAAAAAACAATATCAGAATTAATTTAAAACAAAAAAAACAATTTAAACAAAAAACAAAATCAGAAACAATATCAGAATTTTAATAAAACAAAAAAACTTAGAAAACTTAGAAAACAAACTTAGAAAAATCAGAATTTTAATAAATCAGAATTTTAATAAAACAAAATCAGAATAAATTTAAAACTTATTAAAAATAATTCTAAAACTTGTTATAATTAAATTTAATTCTAGGTAAATAAAATATATTTTTAAATTTTCTTTTAAATGTTTTTATTAAATTCTTTTATTCTCATGTTGCGATATATTTTGTCGCTACTGGAAATTTAGCATTTTTCTTTTTTTTTTAAATTTTAAAAATTAAAAAAAAATTTTTTTTAATTTTATTTTATTATTTATTTAAAAAAAAAAATAATTTTTTTTAATAAAAATCAAAAATTAAAATTAATTTTGAGCCAAATTAATTAAAAAAAATTATTTTAAAAATTTTTCGAAAATATACATAAATAAAACGTCCAGAATCAATATATTATTTTTTCTGTGATTAAAACAGAATAAAATTGAAATAAAATTCTAGCAAAATAATATTTAAAATGAATAAAAAATTTAATTTTGGATAAAGTTGAGTAAATATTAAATTTATTTTATAAAATTTTATATGAATTAATGGGTATATTACGGCGTGAATTTATTTGGGCGCGGAGATTTTAGAGCCGTAAATATTTGATAAATACAGTATTTTCTTTGATTGCGCTAAGAGTAGATAGAGTTGTACCCGTCCAGTAATTTGAAACTTTTTTTAAAAAATTCCCTGTCCCCGTCGTTCTCCCCCATTCTCCACATGTCCCCCGTGATTTCCTCAAACTTTTCCAGGCACTGTAAAAAAGTATGAATTTTTAAAAATGAAGTGCTATAAGGGCCCTCTATAGAGCGTTTTTTTTTGATTTTGATTTTGGTCTTATTCATACTTCGTTTTTTCCCTTATACCCGGGTACGACAAGGATATGTGGTACGATAACGACAAGTATATGCTTCTTCCGTTTCCGACTTTTATTTTATTCCGTTTTCTTCCGTCTTCGTTTTTTAAAAATCTATTTGTAACATCTCTGATGTACGTGTACTAATTTTGGTACGAGCTTCCTAGCATTGACAATGAGAGATCCTTTTGGTAGAAGCAGGGTGGCGATAATACCATGAAAAGGGAAAATGAACTTTTTGCCAGGAAAAAGACGTGTTCAATAAAATATCACTAAAATATCAATATTTAGGACCAAAATGTAATTTTTCCGTGCCTTTGTCGAACAAAAAATCAAAAAATCCTGCCTTTTCTTCTTTTATTTTACATAAAAATTTTTTTGAAAACTGCGCCAAAAAGGCTTTATAATTTAAATATAATTTATAAGGCAAAATGATTTTTAATTTCTAATTTTAATTTTTTAATTCCTTATTTAATTAAATAAAATATTACTTTACGTAATAGAATAATTAATATATAAATATATTTTATCCATTTTAAATAATCATAAACATTTTATTTATTTTATTAAAAATTTTAAAAAATCTTAAAGACAGTTTTGTGGTTTAAAATTGTTTTTGAATAATGTTTTAATTTCACACAGACTGTGGTCACCTCAGCCGAAGCCATACCCATTAGTGCGGTTATCAGGGCTGTCCGCAATCGAAAAAAAATTTTACGCAGCCGCAATATGCAGTCCGAAAATTGGTTTTAAAAATCCACAGACGAAATCCGCAGTTGCCGGAAAGCCCTGCTGTGTATGCCCCCAGCACTACTGTAGCTACAGAAAAACTGCAATTTGTTAACTTGATACAAGCATGGTAATTCGTTCCCCTCTCCCATATTCTTTAACTTCTTGGGTCTTAGTTGTTGGATTGTAAGGGTTAGGGATACGTCTTCCAAACCATTAGGTCCGGGACTATCAGTTAGTACCTCTTTTGAATTTAAAAAATTAATGTATAACTTACCAATATATATTTTTTGGGAAGAAATAATATAGTAATTGATACAGTAATTGAAAATAAAAAGCTAGCCCGAACCATAAAACGTTACAAACTCCAAAAGTAACCATTAAACCATGTAAAGAGATGGGGGTATAAATAGGTCAATTCACTCACTTCCCAAGTACTCGGCACAGTTCCCGATTTGAATTATATGTTTTTCTGATTGGACTGGACAAAAGTCTATTTCATTTATAATTTAATTTATATAATATATTTTAAAGAAATCAATTTTTAAAAATATTAAAATTAAAAATGTCTTTCATCAAATCAACTAATTTAATATTTATTATTCTTATTTTTATTTTTTATTATCAAATAAATGGATGTATTTATGAATATATTGAAGGAAGTCATGACCCAAAACATCAACATCATTGCAGTAAATATGCAGAAGATTGTTGTCAGACACCAGTAAAACTTTATTGCGATGAAAATACATGGAAATGTGTAAGCAACCCTAAACAAACTAAAGTGGTGGATACAGTAATTGAAAATAACAATAATGGAACTAACTAAAAATTAAAAGATATTTTTTTGGGAAGAAATAAATTAATGGGAATTTTTTAAATTTAATTTAATAATTTTTGCGATTTTTAATTTAAATTGGATTTCTAAAAATTAATTTTAACTTTGAAATAATTAATAAAAATTTAATATAAATCTGCTAAATTAATAGTTAGAAATATTTAAAATATAGATAAAGGTTTCTGAAGCAAGCTTCAGAAACAATTTTGTGAAGCAAGGTTTCTGAAGTAAAAATTTTTTAAGCAAAAATTTTCTGAAAAACAATACGTTTCAAAGTTTCTGAAGAAAATTTTCCGGAGCAGGACAACTAGGCGCGGCCAACTAGGCGCGGACGACTAGGCGCCCCATGTTAAATATAAAAATTAGAGACATTTTTAAAGAATAAGCCAAAACATTTAACCAAAACCCACCTGACCATAGTTTCTGAATTAATTAAACCCAGTTATGAAACCCATTTGCCCATTTGGAGACGAAAATAAAGAGAATACATGGGGCGCCTAGTTGGCCGCGCCTAGTTGTCGTGTACCGAAATTTTCTGAACCCAAAATCTCTAAATCAAAGCTACTGTAGCAAAATTTCTGAAGCAAGTTTCAGAAACCGAATTTTTAAAAGTTAAATTTTTGAAATAAAATATCTAAGGAATGCTTTCTGAAGCAATCTTTAAAAAATTAATTTAAATAAAATGCTTTAAAAAATAACTTTAATATTCATCAATTGAATGAGAATTTTTATTTGTTTTGTTAGCAGTGTAGTTTTCTTTTTTTATTATTTCACTTTGGCATAAACACAAATAAAAAGTATTGGCATTACAACACTCTTACTTCCTTTTTTATTTTTTTCTTTCCGTTTTTACACCCTTTCTCTCTATTTTGGCAAAGCAAGAGAAAAGCTTTAAAAATATTTAGAACATTTGCGGACAATTAATAAAATTTGCGGACAGTCATGAAGCTTTTTTATAAGAGTTTTGATGTGTTTTATGCTTCCAAAATAGACTTCTAAACTTAAACCAAAATTTCTGAAGCAAGTTGCAGAAGCCGAATTTTCAAAAGTTAAATTTTTGAAGCAAAAAATTTTCAGAAGCAAAAATTCTTGAAGCAAGTTATTTGATATTTTCGTTTGTTCCAATTTCAAATGACTTCAGTTTCCGCAAAAGCTTTTTGTCCGCAAATATATCCGCAAATATTTCGTTTAGCCTTAAAAAAGAGAAAAGGCTTCTTCTTTGTTCAACACTAACACCTCTTTCTCTTCTTTTCTTTTTTCTTAGCTTAACCTCTGTATAACAATCGCCATGTGTCCAGAATATATATATAACAATTATATTTATAACAATAAATATATATTTCTATTTTTTTTGTTGAAAACAAAATTAAATGAAATGTACTTTTCTTTTGTGGTTTTATTACCCATCAGAATGTTTTTTTAAAGTTTATTTAAGGAAATGTTTTTAATCTTTTTTTGCTTTTGTTTAACGGAAGTGACGAACATTTTGTTTTTAAAAAGAAGAATGTTTGTTTATTGATTAAATACATGTTTAAATTAAATTCTGATTTTTTAAAGCTTGTTTATAATTAAAAATAAACTTGTTTTGATTAAATTCTGATTTTTTAAAGCTTGTTTATAATTAAAAATAAACTTGTTTTGATTAAATTCTGATTTTTAAAGCTTATTTATAATTAAACTTATAAACTTGTTTTTATTTAATTCTGATAATTTCTGATTTTATTAATTTTTTTCTGATGTTTTTGATGTTGTTTAATTTAATTCTGATTATTATTTTTTCTCTTTCTTTATTCTGTTTTTTCTTCAAGTTTTGTTTATGTTTTTACAATGTTTTGATGTATTTCTGATTTTTTAAATGTTGTTTTAATTTTATTCTGACATATTTATTGTTGCTTAATTCTAAATGTTTTTCTGATTTTAATGTTTTAGACCAAGTTTAATTCTGCTTTAATAATTCTGATAAATTATTTTCCCTTGGTTTTCTAGCCAACTGTTATTTTATTGTAGCCGTTTCAACGCAAAAAATTTCAGTGCGAACAAAATTTTAAAAATTTTGTTTTTTCTTGGAAATTTTTCAAAAAATAGAATTAACAAAATTTAAATTTTAGTTTAATCTCATAAATATTTAATTAAAAATGAGATTCAGAGTCTTCAATTGGCTTCTTTTAATTATTTTTTAAAATTTTCCCAAAAAATATGAGTGAAGCTAAAATTTTACAAAAAGATGCTTCTGCTTCCAAACCCCGTAAAAACAAATTATTAAAAGAAAAAAATTTAAAAGAAGAAGCAAATAGTAGCCCTGTAGAGCCAATCGAAACTGATGCAATGCTTGAAAAATGTGACGAAAATAGATTGGCTAATGCTATAATAAATGCTTCTAAAGCAGAAAATGAATTTATTCCTCCACAGCTACAAGCTAATGGATCTAGTGGTGGTAGAAACACTGCTTGTGTTGAGGTTTTGATTTTAAAAAGATTTTTGATTAATGAAAAATAATGAAGCAAAATAAAAATAAATAAAAAATCGATATTGCGTAAATTATTTTTTGCTTCAATTTTCCAAAAAACCCTGCTTCAGTTATATTTTAAAAAGATTCAAGGTTGACTTTTATTATTTGAAACTTGAAGCAACAAACGAAGCATCATTTTGAAAAATAAGAAAGAAAATAAACTTGTTTCATATTTTAAAAATTGTTAAAACTTGAAGCAAAACTTGAATTTTAATATTAAACTTTAAAAAATAAACTTGCTTCACATTTTTAAATTAAAAAATAAAACTTAAAATCAACCTAAAACTTGAATTTAAATAAAATAAACTTGCTTCATATTTTAAAACTTGATTTAATTAAAAAAATTAAAAAACAACTAAAAAAACTTGTTTCACAATTTAATATTTTCAAAACAGGTTAGAGCACGTTCCTCAAGCCCAAGGAGGATTCCATTATTTGAAAGAGCTTCAGCTCGATGGTATTGATTTTTGCTTCAATTTAAAAAATTAATTTCTATTTTTAAAGGTGGAATCCCCAATTTGCTTCACCAACATTAGAAACTCAATATTGGAAATGTTCTTTCCCTTTATTAAGAGATCGATTTCGTTCAGGACTTTTATATATTCTTATTTGTTGTTTAAGTTGGTTATTATTTCTTTGGATATTTAATCAAACACAACTTATTCATTGGGTATTTTGAAATTTTTTAAATTAATAAGAGAAATTACTTTTAATGGAAATATTTAATAAAAACCTGAAGCAAGTTTTCTATTGAAACCTGAAGCAAGTTTTACTTCTTTTAACTTTAAGCAAACTTTTCCCTAAAACTTGCTTCAAGTTTTTTATTTTTTGAAGCTTGAAGCAAGCTTTTCACAAAACTTGCTTCAAGTTTTGTTTATTTTTGAAACTTGAAGCAAACTTTTTCTAAAACTTGCTTCAAGTTATTTATTTTTCTAACTTGAGGCAAATGCTTTTAACTTGCTTCAAGTTTTAATTGAAAAATAAACTATGCTTTCCTATTAGAATAAAATCATTTAGTTAATCGCCTCCCTCCTTTGTCTTCTCTTTGGTTTAATGTTATGGTTTGCTTCATATTCACCACATTATCAACGTTTTTATTTACCAACATCATTTCTGTGTACATTTCTTTTGTGTCTAACAACTTTGTTTCTTTGTTCAAGTGCCGAAACTTTTATGGGGCCAATAGCTAGTATGTTTAATAAACAATTCCAAAGTTTAAAAAACCAAAAAAAAAACAATTTAAAAAAATATTTATTGTCAAGCATTAGGGCTAGGTGGTAGCAATTTTTATTTAAATAAGTTTAATTAATTTCCATCATTTCTTTCCTCACAATCCATTTTAATTCAACCAACTCTGGCCCATTGTAATGTTGACCATTTCTTTACTAACAAGACAACTGCCTCTCCATGAGCTTCGTTTACCTACATTAAAATTGCTTATAAACGTTCCCTATTTTAATTGAATTTTCTTTCAGGTATGGCTACTTCTATGCAGGCATTTTTTTTTAATTTTTTAGAATTTTAAAAAATTAATTTAAAGGTTATTCTACTCGTATATGCAGTCATTCCATTCCCGTTATATCTTTGTATAATCTCTTGTGGCTTTTATTCCTTCTTTTTTGAACTGTTAGCAGCTCCGTCACCTGCAACATCCACAGGCAAAAGCTTTATAAAATTAATTTTCCGTGCTTATTTTGATTTTCGATTGAGAAAACTTGCTTCTTATTTAAAAATTATGTTTCAAGTTTATTAAAAAAGTTTTATTTTTCAAAACTTGCTTCAAGATTCAAAAAATTTCAAATGAAAAAAACTTTTAAAAACTTGCTTCATATTTTTAAAATAAAATTGCTTCAATTTCTTTTAGGTGTTGTCCATTTTCGAACTGGAACCAAAACAGCAATTCATATTTGTGTTCATTTGCTTGGAATACACCTTTATATACTTACACAAGTTAGACAACGCAAAACATTTCTTAAAGTTGGACAATCATTATTAGCAAGGAAAGATTTGGAATTGGAAACACAATTTAAAGATCATATGATTCAGTCTGTTATGCCTAAAAAGGTGAAACTTTTTTATGAAACTTTGCTTCGTTTTAATTTATCTTGTCTTTTGCTTCAGTTTAAAGTTTTTTTTTCATTTTTTGCTTCATTTTTAATTTCCGCTTCAAGTTTTTTGCTTCATATTTTTTTATTTTTGCTTCATGTTTCTTGATTTTGCTTCATATTTTTTAATTTTTACCTCATTTTCTTTTATTGTTTCTGGTTTCACTTTTCTAATTTTTTTCTTTCAAGGTAGCTGATGAATTGCTAAAAGAAACAAGTGAATTACGTCGTCCATCTGCTTCATTAGAATCCCATTCAAATTGTCGAACTTCAAATGCAACAGCTGGAGGTGGTCGTTCTAGTGCGGCTGGTGAATCTACAAGTGGAGGTCTTATAGCTGGACCAAATGGAAGATTATCTTCATCTGGTGGTGGTGGGGAATATTTTTAGTATTTGCTTCATATTTTAAAATTGCTTCTAAAATTTTGCTTCAATTTTTAAAATTTTGTTTCATTATCTGTTTCACTTATTTTGAAGCTATTTCAAAAACTTGCTTCAGAAATTAAAAAAATTTTTTGCTTCATTTTTCTTTTTTGCTTCAAATTTCATTTCCTCTCTCATTTTTTCCAGGTGTTCGCAAATTCCGCCCTTTTACAATGAATTTAATGAGTGATGTTTCAATTCTTTTTGCTGACATTGCAGGCTTCACAAAAATGGCTTCGAATAAATCAGCCGACGAATTAGTCAATTTACTAAATGATTTATTTGGACGTTTTGATTATTTATGTGGAAGGTGTTGCTTAGAAAAGATTAGCACACTTGGGGATTGTTATTATTGTGTTGCTGGTTGTCCAGAGCCTCGGGCAGACCATGCCAAATGTTGTGTTGAAATGGGTTTGGCGATGATTATTGCTATTAGACAATTTGATTTGGATAGAGGACAGGCAGTTAATATGAGGGTTGGAATACATACTGGAAAGGTAATTTAGAAACTAACTTGTATTTTAGAAAAAACCGGAAGACATTTTTCCGGAATACATGTATTTCTTTTCTGATACAGAGCATGTATTAAAAACAAAATACAATTTTGTTAAATTAGGACATGTATTCTATTCCATCCGGAAACTTGTATTTCTTTTCCGGAATAGACTATATTTTCTTTCCGGAAAATATAAATCAGAAGCAATTGTATTTCATTGCATATACAATTTTGTTAAATCTGAGCTTGTATTTTTATCTCATCCGGAAAATTTATGTTTCTTTTCCGGAAAAGAATATTTATTTTCTAGTATATCAGTACCAGTGATTTTACTTATTCTGAAATTAATGTATTTGTATTTCCTTTCCGGAAAATCGCTAATATGCTGTTTAATCTTTAAGGTAATGTGTGGTATGGTAGGTACTCGCCGTTTCAAGTTCGATGTGTTTTCCAACGATGTTACTCTTGCTAATGAAATGGAATCAACCGGAGTTGCCGGTCGAGTTCATGTCAGTGAAAAAACTGCTGATTATTTGGATGATGCTTATATTTTGGAAGAAGTAAATTTTAAAGAAGTGAAGCCAAAAAAATTAAAAAAATTCTGATTTTATTTAGGGCGTACCCCACAAAGGAATGAAAACTTTTTTTATTGCTGGACGTTCTAAAGAATTTGAATCGGCTAGTGGACAGTTCCTAAACACAATATCTGGTGATTCTGATTCTGCGCGTGGTGATGGAGGATTAGCTAGTTTGGAGAGTGGAACTGGTATTTACAAGGCTAGCTTTAGAAAGGCGAGTTACTAATACAAAAAACAAAAATAAATCAGAAATAAATGTATTTAACCTTTCCGGAACAGAAAATAATAAAATACATAAATCAGAAACATATGTTTTTTGTTTTATATAGAATCAGAACATATATTATAATCACTTCCGGGAAAATATTTATCTCTTTTCCGGAAGAGAATATTTTCTTTTCATAAAGTCAGACTAAGGCATTTTACAATTTCAGAAATGTGTTTTATTTTAATTCTAAAAGCCTAAAACGTGTATTTTTCCGGAAAAATAAATCAGAATTTTATTTCATAAGATTTTTGTAATTTTTCCGGAACAGATATTTTCATTGTATTTTTATTATATTTTTGTATTTTTTCCGGTAAATTTCTATTTTATAAAAACACATATCATAATTTGTATTTTCAGAAATTAGTCGACAAACTACGTACAATACAAACCAATTCATTACCACCAATTTCCCGTGCAGGCACAACAACCACAACAACAAGTCAACAATTAATAGGAAGTAATACAACACCATTTCATGCCTTTGGAGGTGGTTCTCTTCGTATGCGTTTATTAGACCGTTCATTAGAACATCAACAAACAACAAAAGAAGGGACAGCAGCAACAGACAAATTTCTTTCGAGTAATGCTACTGGGTCAGCACAAATATTGACAAGCATTGGGGAATCTTCGACAGATGAAAGTATTGTGGCATTGGGGGCTTTGGGGAAGCAGAAAATGCATAAACAGCAACAAATGCAGGTAATTAAAAAATAAAAATTTTTTAATTTAAAATTTTTAATTCTTTTAAAATGAATATTAAGACCTATTTTTCTTTCATTTTTTGGCTATTTTAATTGTCTATTTTTTCGTAATTTATTCTCATTGCCAATTTTTTTGTTATAAAATTACTATTCTTTCTTTTTAATGGCAATTTCTTACCATATTTGTATTTTTTTTTTAAATTTTTCTGGCATCAGCGGACCTTCCCTTTGTGTTGCACTTATAACGAGAGTCCACTATAATTTTCTGACAAATCCGTTTTTTTCTTGGATTTTTTTAAACTACCTTTCTAATTGAGTTTATCTTCTATTTTATCCTTCTATTTTTTTTTTAATTTTCCTTAATTAATTTTTAAAATTTAAAAGAATCGTCTTGTTGATGATACACGTAAATCAACCTCATTACAAATGTTAACTCATGGGGATGGAGTACTTCCACCATCAAATACACCTTCTAGTAAAATTGCTCGTAGTGTTATTGGAGGCACTCCACCACCTTCAAAAACTGGTGGAAATGATTTATCTGATAGTAAAAAGGATGGAAAAGAAATTAAAGGAAATGGTGAACAGGTAAATTGAATGGATTTTAAATTTTGGTTATCAAACACTTTTGGTTTTATTCACCTCCAAGAAAGAATTCTAGGGGAAACCTCCTTTATAAGCTCCTCACCTCCTCCATAGGCTTGTTTACCAAGAAAGTATGTCACCCCATAGGACTAAAATATGTCGCGTGTTCAATTCCTGCACGGTGGCTAAAATTGTGCTAAATTCTTAATATTCATTCAACCGCACTCTGGCAATCACACTTCTCTGATAAATAAGGGTTATTAATGCGAAAACTGTGAAACGATAAATTTTTATAAAATTTAGGAGATGGGGGATTAGGTACGAAAAGATTAGATTCTGATAGGCTGACAACTCAGTTCATTATGAGTTCTGTGTCGATTTTTTTGGAATAAGGGTTAACCCGCAACACCGGGTTCTATTACCCGAACTCAGTATTTTCATCATCGGTTATACCGGGCACTAATTAATTATAAAATTTCATTGAACATTATTTTTTAGATATTTCGAATATTCTTCCTACGAAAATTTTTCTTCAAATTTTTTTAGTATCAACCCAAACAAGAAGACAAATCAAAAACTAATAGTTATGTTGATTGGCGAACAGCTGAGCGTATAGGAGGTAAAATATCTGCTGACCTAGCAAATGAGAGTAGTGCAAATAATAGTGGGAGAGGATCGAGAAGTTCAGGCTTACAGGTGTTTTTTAAAAATAAAAAAAAATTTGTAAACCCTCTATTGAAATTCTCTATTTTTAAATACCGTATTTACTCATTAATTACCCTGGGTAATTATTTTTTCGATCTCGCTGAAGGGGGTAATAATATTTTTATTAATTCCTTGAGGCTTTTTGGACACCGTAAGAATCCCTCAACCCTCTATTTTTTAGATACCTCTATTTTGTGGATACCCTCTATTTTGTTAATTATAAAATTTTAAAAATCATAGGAACTCGCTTCTGAAATTGGCGGACACTCTACAGCCTCTCTCGCTGGATTAGACACAGCAATATCTCACCACCACAACGCAGCTTCACTTACAAGATTTGATACAGACCATCGTGATTTTGATCAAAGATTGGCACAAGTTATACACACAGCTGATGGGTCTTTTGCCAAAGGGTTTTGGATGCATCAGGAGGTGGGGAAAGATTGAAAAGAAATTTAAAATTTTACTATGAATGGCTACGTTTATACCGGGCACTCATTTGCTATAATCGGAGAATCATAAAATTTAATTCTCGGTTTCTCCAATTTTATCACCTATTTCATTTGGAATTGAGGGTTTTATATCAAATTTAATATAGACTGAGCCATTTTTCTAAATTTTAACAAAAGATTTTGAAAAAGACCTCCACAGTCTACATTAAGTCGAGATCCCGTCATTTTCTATTTTTATATTTAAATTTTTATAAATTAATTAATTTAAAGTCATTAAACCGATGGACTCTAAATTTCAATCAAAGAGACATTGAAAATGAATATCGTGCCCATTTTGCGGCTGGTGACTCTTCAGAGAAGCACTCTACTGCGCGTAATGCTCCTACAGGCATTGAGAAGCATAGACAAGTGAAAATTTAAAAAATTAAAAAATGGCTGTTTTAGGAAGATTAATGTCGGATTTTCCTTTATTTTGAAGTTATTTTGGGTTCTGTAACATTTTTTGGGTTTCGGGACTTCAGCTAATATGTCAGAATAATGTTAACAGAATATTGTTATTTTTGTTCTTTTATTTATTAATTCTTAGAAAAAGGCAGAAAACCATTAACTAGCCAAAATAGCTAAGTAAAGCCAAATACAATTGAAGATTCCTACCGGGTTAAAGCTTCCAATTGACTTCCCCTCAATATGGTTATACCCCCATATATCAGCCGGTCCCTTGGGGTGGGACTATAACGAGCTTTAACTGTACATATAACCTTCATGGGACTCATATTCTAAAATAGGGAGATAAAAATAATTTTTTTAAAATTAACTACCGTATATGCTGAAATTATTACCCTGGGTAATTATTTTTCAATGCTGGAGGGGGTAATTATTAGGGGGGGGGGGGGTAATTATTTGAGAGAGGGTAATTATTTCAGCATATAAGGTAATTTTTTAATTTAAAAATAATTTTATCACAAAAATTAATTATTTCTCAGTTATCTACCCAATTACAACATATTGGAGTTGGTCATAGTGTTACTGCAGCACTTTCCCAACAACCCCGTCAGCACACCATTAATAACAAAAATAACAAAAACACAACAAAAACAGCTCAATTAATAATCCCCCACCGTCATCGCCCTCGTTATCGTTATTCTGGTGTTTTTATTGATATTTTTGTGTCTGCATTTGCTTTTGTTGTGTGTGCAATTCTGTTTTTGGTACAACCTGGAATTGAACTATCTCCACCTTTTTTGGTTTATATTTCTGTGGCGGCAATATTTCTGACTGGTAAATTTTTTTTAATTAAAAATTTTTTTATTAATTTATATCAAATAATTCTGATTTTTGGTTGCCTTTAATTAATCTAATTGTTTTACTGTATTTTTTATTTTTATTAATTCTGATTTTTGTATTTTCTTTGTTAATATACATAATTCTGATTTATATTTTTCTAATGTCTGTTTGCTGTTGATATTTTCGTTTTGTATTTTCTTTTGTTCTACTTGATAATTCTGATTTTTGTATTTTCTTTGTTAATATACATAATTCTGATTTATATTTTTCTAATGTCTGTTTGCTGTTGATATTTTCGTTTTGTATTTTCTTTTGTTCTACTTGATAATTCTGATTTTTGTATTGTATTTTCTTTTGTTATTTGTTTGTAAATTTTGATATTCTGGTTTTGTATTTTCTCTACCTTTGTAATTCTGATTTTTCTTGAATTTTTCTTTTGTTGATTTTTAAATTTTTGTATTTCATATTTTTGTATTTTTATTTTTAATATTCTGATTTTGTATTTTCTCTAACTTTTCCTAATACAGTTATTTTTAAACTTTATTAATTTTTGTATTTTAGCTGTAATTATACTTGTCGGTTTACCTTTACTCAGTCGTCGGCCAATCCTCCCATGGCTTCATCAATGGGGGCCTAGACATGTTTTAGGTAAAATTAAATTTATTTTTAAATATTTTAATTAATTTAAAGGTGCATTATTAATTGCTTTACCTGTTGGTGTTGCTTTATTTAATATGCCTCTCTGTATGGATAAAATAATTTATTATTATCCTTCTCCTATACCACCAATTATTTGTATTCATCCTGGTCAATTAGTTCTTCGTTTACTTTATTCTTATGTTTTATTGTTGGCTTTATATACTCATTGCAATTTTAGGTAAACATATTTTTTATGATTAAAATTTAATTTTGTAGATTTAATTGAGCTCAAGTTCACTCACTCTTATAAATCCTGAGGCAAACCCTCATACTCTTTTAACCTTACCCAAGGCCAAAGGAACTTCTTAAATCATCAGGAGAGTCCTCCTACCAAATAAACTTTATATTCTGTTGACTCTATAACCCCACCGAAATATTTCCAACTCCTTTATAACCCCACCGGAGATTCCTACCATATCACCTCGTTTATACCTCGACTAATCCCTTGGGGTACAATGATTTTCACATTACAAGTTACTTAACTTTTTAATGTTTGGGGCAAGTTCACCTCATGGTCCACTTTTTACCATTATTATTTTCCTCTCGCATGAAAGATCTGAGTTTGATTTTAATATTAGGCATTTTACTAGGGATGCCTAATATTTAAATAGGCATTTTACTAGGAAATTTTATTCATCTTAATTTTAAATATTTTTCAGTCAACTCGGTGCCTGGCCAAAAACAGGGCAAGCTTTAGCGGTAGCCCTTGTATTTTTATTGAGCACCTGGTAACTTTAAAAGAATTTCAAAAAAATTTCAAAAAAAATTTTTAAAAATTCCCAACAGGTTTTGTCAACACCAATTAGACCATATTCGCTCTCTTGGAGCAGATTCCACAGTTTTATCTCCCTTCCATTCATTAATCGAAGCCTCAAGAAATTCAAATTCTTCATCTTCAATATATTTTCATGACAGTATTCAACCCCACCCATTGCCTTGCAATAATTCACAACAACCTGTTTGGTCTGCTGGAAATTTTGGATCTCCTTTATTTTTATGGGAATTGGTTTTGGATGTTATTCTAGCTGTTGTTTTAGTTGCTTTTCTTAATTATCAGGCAAAATTTTGATTTTTTTAAATTATCAATATTTTTTATTTCTTTTAGTTCCACTCCCCTATTTAATCATACGGAATTTATTACATTTTATCTGAGCAGAAATAAAATAAAGCAGATGAAGCAGTCCATTTAGGAGATCGTTCTCGATTTTTTAAATGAATTTTTTTTTAAAAAAAGCACCTAGCCTTTCTTTTCGTTAATTATCTCTTGGGCATTTAGCTTGCCTTTCCCATATCTTTCTAAAGGCTCTGGTCCAGTTTATGCGTCCCATGAAGATTTGTGCGTCCCATGAAAATTTATGCGTCCCTTAAAAATTTAGGTTTGTTTTTTTATAAAATACTTCGCTCACGGGCCAAAAATAATAAACAAAATAGCAATATTTGGGATTGGGTCTTATCTCTAGAATAAATGTGGCTTCTATTTCCTGTGTTTGTACCAATTAGGCTGTGACTATCCCGCTTGTGTGCTAGACCCAATGCCCTTAGTCCTGACCATCCGTCACTATAGTAGATCCGGACTTAACATTCGCTACTATTACAGGAAGTAACGTGCCTTTGTTCTAGCGCTAAAACAGCTTGCCTCTTGAGAGAGTTTATTGGAAATAAGCCGTTATTTTTTTATTTTTTAAAATATGGGACGCATGAATTATTTTTGGGACGCATAATTTCTCATGGGACGCATAATTCTTCATGGGACGTATAAATCTTCATTGGACGCACAAATCTTCATGGGACGCATAAACTGGACCAGAGCCTTTCTAAATTTAGACACGAATTCTCCCAATTTCAAGGGAATGATGGACAACGGAACCAGTGTTCCATTAGACTATTTCTGTTTTATAATTTTGTTTCGGTGAAATTAATGTTGATGTTTTACTAGACAGAGCTATCCCTAAATATTTTTAACTTTTATTTAGTTCTAATAATTATTTTGTCTTCAATTTTCAGTTTGAAGCAGCCTTTCGTATGTCCTTCTATGGGGATGTACAGGCACGCAGGGATACGGCTAAAATGCAATTAGTTAGGGATCAAGCTGATTGGCTTCTTAATAATATGTTTGTTGATTTAAATGAAAGAAAA
This sequence comes from Meloidogyne hapla, assembly GCA_000172435.1. NCBI lineage: Eukaryota > Metazoa > Nematoda > Chromadorea > Rhabditida > Meloidogynidae > Meloidogyne > Meloidogyne hapla. Next base: position 16,674 of record ABLG01001175.1, on the reverse strand, counting down.
TATTAAATAATTTCTTTAAAGAATTCCTCCACATGCCGTTGAGTCACTCAAAACAAATACAAAATACAGTGAAAATCATAAATTGACTGCCGGTGAATAAATAAATAAATAAATTATAATTTTAATTAAACTTTCTTTTATTAATTATTATTATGAATCGGGGTAAAGTTGAGAAGGTTTAAATAGTAAAGGTTTAAATATACCTTGCTTCAAGAAAGGTTTACCTTAACAAATGAGAGAAATACAAAATTATTTGAGAAAATAAAAATAAATATTAAAACTTTCCGGAAAGCCTGTAATCTTTCCGGAAAATTCAACTTGAAATCAATAGAAATCTAACCGGAAATAAATTGTGTTTTCTTCTCCGGAACTTTATTTTTTACCTGGTTTAATTAATTAATTAAACAGAATTTTACTGTATTTTTTCCGGAATTTTATTTTTCTTTGTTATTTGTTCCGGAACTGTATTTTATTTATTCTTTCAGAATTTCTATTAAATCTTTATTTTATTCTAGTAATGTTTGCTTCAATAACTAATTGGCATGAAATGTATGAAGAAACATACGAGGGTGGTCGTGAATTTATTAGAGTATTAAATGAAGTTATTGGAGATTTTGATGGTATATAAATTAATTTTAAAAATTAAAAATAAAATTATTTTCCTAAAGAATTACTTGATCGTTCTGAATTTGCACATGTTGAAAAAATCAAAACTATTGGTCCTTGCTATATGGCTGCTTCTGGATTAAACCCTGATAGAAGACGGTTGTCTCTACATCCATATGAGCATTTATATCAGGCAAATTTATTTTTATTTTCATTAAATTAAAATTTTGCTTCATTTTTAAAAATGTTTCATTTTTAAATTTTGCTTCGTTTTCTTAAATTTTGTTTCCTTTTTAAAATTTTGCTTCATTTTCTTAAACATTTGCTTCATTTTCTTAAATTTTGCTTCCTTTTTAAAAATTTGCTTCATTTTTAATTTTTGCTTCAGAATTGTTTTTTCAACAATCATAAACACATTTTTTGCTTCAAAAAATTTTTTAAAAAATTGAAGCAAAACTTTAAATTAAATTTGCATTATTTTTCAGTTAATGGAATTTGCTATTGCTGTACAGAATGCATTAGCCTTCTTCAACCAAGGCAATTTTAAAAAATTTATTTTTTTTTAATATTATTTTTTAATTATTTAAAAATTTTCAAGATCTTCTCAATTTTGAATTTGAATGTAAAATTGGTTTAAATATTGGACCTGTTACTGCAGGCATTTAATTAATTTTTTAAATAATCAAAAAATATTTTTAATTATTTAAAGGTGTTATTGGTACCACAAAACTTTATTATGACATTTGGGGCGATACAGTAAATATTGCTTCCAGAATGTACCAGGTAGAAGATAAAAATAAACTTGAAGCAAAACAAACTTATAAATAAACTTGAATTAAAATATTATGAAAATAAACTTGAGTATATATTAAACTTTAAAAAATAAACTTGAAATTAAACTTGATTAAAATAATAAACTTGAAATTAAAATAATAAATAAATAAACTTGAGCATATATTAAGCTTGAAAAAATAAACTTGAAACTAAACTTCAATTAAAATAATAAATAAACTTGAAGCAAAACAAATAATAAACTTTTTTAAAATTAAGACTGGAGTAAAGAATAGAATCCAAGTTTCTGCACATACAAAAAATTTGCTTATTGACAGATATGATTTTGAACATAGAGATCATATTCAGGCTATTATATTTAAAAAATTAAAAAAAGATACAAAAATAATTTTTAGGTGAAAGGTGTTGATGGTGGTATGGACACATTCCTTTTGGTTGGTCGTAAAGGTGAAGGTCCTCTTACATTTCCTTTTAGCAATGATAAATAAAAAGATATTTTTTAATAATAATCTCTGTTATAGTTATTTAATCCCAAATTATTAATCTAAAACTTTGCTTCAAATAGTTTTTTAAACTATTTCATTCAAGGAAAGTTGTTTTATTCAAGTTTATTTTTTGGAAAATAAACTTGATTATTTTCTAAAAGAAGCAAGTTTGTTTCAGAAATTTTCGAAATAATTTTCTAAAATAAAACAAGTTTATTTTTATAACAGAAAAATTTTTTGAAACTTGAAGCAAGTTTATTTATTTTCTGAAAATTAAACAAGTTTATTTTATAAACTTGAAGCAAGTTTATTTTCTTAAAATCTGAAGCAAAGTTTAATTATTTATCCAATCTCTAATTTTTATTTCTTTTTAAAAAACTTTTTTTGTAGCAAAATCCGCACACCCTCATTTTAGTTATTTGCATGGTATTTTTTTAAATTAAAATTATTGCTCTCTAAAATGCTTTATTTTATCTCTCTATTTTTTAAATTTTACCGGTGTATTTTTAAAACTCTCATTTTGGGTCAATCCCCAATAACCTCATCGCTTAATCTCACTCTAATCACACAACCCTACATTGTTAAAATTTAATAAATATTAAATTTAAATTTTATTGCTTTTAAAGAAGTTTTATTTTTGGCAAAATAAATATTTTTTATAATAACTAGGGCTGTCCAAAACATGTAAATGCATGTTTTGTATGCGGATCTGCCTTGAAGGGAGAAGCTCAAAAAGTTCTTAATGCATATTTTTGCATATTTCGGCACTTCCGTGCATATTTGCATATCGGTGCATATTTTGCCATATTTTGCATATTTTTAGCAAAATTTGTGCATATTTTGTCATTTTTTTTGAGAATTTTTGCCTATATTTATGCAAAAGTTTATAATTTTTCAAAAATTTTTTCTAAAATTTTTGTCAAAAAAATTTCTTCAGAAAATTTTGAAATTATTTTTGAAAAAAATTTTTAGACTAAAAATAGAATTATATGTAATTCTAACTTAATTATTTCTCTTTTACTACATAAATTAAACATTTTTAAATATAATTTTTAATATTTTAAGTAAATTTTTTGCTTTTTGAGGTGAAAATCTAGTGCATATTTAAGCATATTTTTCAAATTTCAATGCATATTTTGAGCTTTTTCGGTGCATATATATGCGCATATTTTGCGATTTTACGTGCATATTTTGGACAGCCCTAATAATAACACGATGAAAATTTTTTCTGAATGAATAAATTAAGAAATGTACTTTCAAAACAGACAAAAGTCCCAAAAGATTTTTATATCTTGTACATAATGGATATGAAGATATTTCTACTCAGAAATTTAGTTTCTATTCTGAAGTTTGATAGATTTATTTGAACGAAATAAAATATTTTTTATTATAGCATTGTTTCCGGACATCCGAAGTATTCATATGGATTTTATTTTTAATATATGTTGATTTTAACTCTATAAATTTTGATTTGATTAGTCTAGGGATCTTAACTAGAGAACGGAAATTTCTGACTTAAGGGTGCTGTTTCGGGGTTAGAGATTAAAAGTTTTCTTCAGGGCTGGATTCTCAGGGCTCAACCCTTTAAACTAGGGTAGCTCCCCGTCCCCGACACCCCGACGAATTTTAAAGCAAAAACCCCGACCCGAACCCCGAAGGGTTTACCCCGGCAAACCCCGATCCCCGACGCAAACCCCGAGTCGGGGTCGGGGTAAAAGATACACCCCTAAAGATGGAATTTTTTTGTAAATTTTTTTGAATTTTTAAATAAAATTTAGACAACTAAAAATTAGCGAATAAATTGACTAAATGTCTGCGATGCGATTGACTAAATGTTTTTGATTAAATTCGGCGCAGAAAATGTGAGTTTTCCTTGCTATAGACAGACAAATTTTTCAAAATTTTCGCCTGCGGGCTAAAAATGTGAGTTTTCCTTGCTAAAAAGCAAATTTGGAAAAATATTCGGAGAAAAATTAGATGCTTTTGGAAACTTGGGTTTTATGTAAGATAACTGGTAAAACTTTGCGCCAGTTGCTTATTGTTAAGGCTAATATGGATATATATAAATTGGGACCAATGAATGAAATTCATGAAGAGAAAGAGACAACTGAAGAAAACGAAATTGAAATTTTTTAAGCATTTTTATTTGCTTTTTTAAAAAAATTTGTATCTTTTCATTAAATTTAAACAAAAATTTTAATTTTTGAAAAACCCCGAACCCCGACATGTCTGCCCCCGAAGGGTCGGGCCTACTTTAAACCCCAAAAAATGCAAAAACGTCGGGATTTGGGACAGGATCCAGAAAAACCCTGTACAGGGTCCTGTCCTGTGCCGATCTCTAATCTAAACCTGTGCAAAATTATCTTATCCAATATAACCTTATATAATTTTTAAAAATCAAAAAACAATATAAACATTAAAATTTTTTATTTATTTTATGTTTTATAATTTTTTTAATGTATTAATTAATTTTCATATTTATTTCATTATTTTACAAAATAAACTTTTCAATTTTATTTATTATTAATTAAAAGATGATTCGTTATTAGATTTTCCGGTCTTTAATAATTATTTTAAAATTAATCTAAAATTTTTTATTAAGTATTAAGATTATGATAATAATTAATAATATTTTAAATATTTTTTATTTTAAAATGATTTTATTTTTTTTTAATTTTTAAAGCTAAATATGGCTGTGCTATGACTAAGCTATTTTAGCGTTTAATAGCGACTAAAGCTATTTTTTTTTATTTTATTTATAACATTTTTTCCTTGTATTATAAATATATTTTCTTTAATTCTATGATTAATTTCAATCTTAAAAATTTATTTTTATAATTATATTTTAATAATAAATTCATATTTTGGTCTGATAAATTCCTACTATGGTGGGAGTCCATGAGATTTTATCTCCGAACGGCCTTCATTCTAAAAAGTTTAAATCTTTAACATTATGGCTTACACCAACTTTTTTCTCTCTGATTGTTTAATTTACTCGCGGCCAAAAGTATTCTACAGCAAATTTTTTCTCAAAAATGTCTCCAAGAGAACTTATAGCAAATTTTATGGGCTTTCAAGCAATCCCAAAAGAAAATTTTAAAAAAACCTATAAATATGGGAAAATTACTTTTTAATAAGATTACCCCGAATTTCCGTTGATTTTGGCCGATCGGGTTCTCGGTGATAAGATGGGGTACAGAATAAATTCCTTATTATTTTCTCATCGTTCTTAATATATAAGTTTACTGTAATTTTTTCAGATTTTTTCATCCTTCGGAACTTACTATATTTTTCGATTAAAGTTTTGGTGCAACATTTTTTTCAAAAAACTTAAGCTTTATCATTAATTCATCTTCTCTTTTTTTATTAATTAGTCAAGAGTATAAATTTTACTTAATTTTTGATTTTTATCATATAAAATTTAATTTTCATTCTTCAAGAAAATTTTATTTTAATTTTATAGTATTAAATAGATTGTTGAATAATTAAAAATGTTTTATTCACTCTTGGCTATTGCATGCTTCTTTCTATTCCAACACATAGAAGCTTCATTTAAAGATTATTCGGCCAATTCAAAACGTAAGCATACATTTTTTTAATTTTTTAAACTAAACAACCTGGGAATTCATTACAAAATTAATTAATTTAAGATACTAAAGAATCTGAAATATTGCTTTCTGGAGTGTATAATGAATTTGATTGGGAATTGGATTTTGAAGAGGCTAAAACAACATTAATCAAAAAACAAGATAATCTAATTAACGCGCAGCTAGAATTAGAAGAAGCTGAACAGAATTTACTAAAATTATCTTCTTTAATTAGGTATACTCCACTATGTCGGACTTCACCATAATTCTGCCAAATTCACCCAATATTAGATACATCTCAATTTAAGATACGTTTTTTAAAATTTAAATGGCTGATGGGTGGGGAGCTGCTTTAAAGGAACCCTCTATATAAGATAGATCTCAATATAAAATGCAATAATATTTTCGTCCTAAAGTATATTTAAATTGAGGTCCGACTGAAATATATTAATAAAGTAATTAATAGAGCGTTCCAAAACATGTAAATGCATTTTTTGTAAGCGGATATGCCTAGGAGAAAGAAGCCCAAAAATGGTGTTTTTGGTGGTTACGAGCACTTTAGGACCCGGTTCATAATGCATATTTGTGCAGATTTCGGCACTTCCGTGCATATTTGGTTATTTTGCATATTTTTAGCAAAATTTGTGCATATTTTGTCATTTTATGTGAAATTTATGCCAAAATTTACAATTTTTCAAAAAATTTTTCTAACATTCCTGTCAAAAAAATTTCTTCAGAAAATTTTTTAAAATTATTTTTGAAAAAAATTTTTAGACTAAAAATAGAATTATATGTAATTCTAACTTAATTATTTCTCTTTTACTACATAAATTAAACATTTTTAAATATAATTTTTAATTTTTTAACTAAATTTTTTGCTTTTTGAGGTGAAAATCTAGTGCTTATTTAAGCATATTTTTGAAATTTCAATGCATATTTCGAGCTTTTTCAGTGCATACAAATATTTAAAAATATTATTAAAAAATATTTAATAATATTTACATTTATATTTACATACAAATATTTACATACAAATATTTAGCGATTTCTCGTGCATATTTTGGAACGCTCTAGTAATTAATTATAAAATATTAAGCCCTTCAATGAAGTCAAGTGTATGGCGGAACGATTTGGAGACGAGTAAGCTTTTATGCGAAATTATAAATATTAATGTTTCAACTATAAGCTTTTGTGGAAAATTGGAGGAAAAAAATTTATAAATTAGAGTTCGAACTTTTCAAATTGCCGGGCTCGAGTTTTTTCTATTAAACTAAACCGGGTCGGTTTTTCGGGGCTAAAACCCGGAAAAACCTGATCTTATCAACATACATGGTCTCCGGGCGGAGCCCGCCCGTTTTCGAAATCTATTCAATTTTATTTTTAGGTGCTCTCTGCATATCCTGTCGTTTAATCGCTAACGGCTCCCGCTCGGTATCTTTTATTAATTTAAAAGTTTTAAATAAAATCACTTTTTAGTTAATAACAGCATCAAATGCGACATTATCAGGATTATTTTTTACTAGGTGTGGTGAGAAATTCTCCTCATGCAACATATTCTCTCGACACATATTACATAATATACTACGAGTGTCGATGGCTGTCTTGAGTGATAATACTATCTGTTCGACAGCAACTGGTTTTTGTCGCGACAAGTAATGTTCTTAAATAAATCTTATATGTTACAGTAAAGCTTTTGTTACAGTAAAAATATTTGTAAAAGCGCTTAAACAGTTGTCCCCACTAGTAGCCAACAATTTTCATTATAGGAAATGGTTCTGTCGCTTTTTTTTTGCGCCGCCGTATTTTAAAAAAAAGTTTTTTTTTTCACTTTTTAGTTAATAACAGCATCAAATGCGACATTATCAAATGCGACATATCTGAAGATACACTAAATTGGTTGTAATTTTTCCGCTTACTTATATTGGCCCAAGATGTAACAACTCCGGGACTTTTCAGTCCCGCCCTTTTTTCAGCTCCCGAGTCTCATGTTTAAGCTCGCAGGTTACACTATAGTGATGTCTGATTGTAGTTATTCTTATATTTTTAAATATAATGGCCGTGCATATGCGCTCGGCGCAATAGCATGATATTTATTAAATTATGAAAATTCATAAGCAAAGAGAATTAAAAAAAAATCTTATAATCTAAAAATATAAAATTTTTATTTGTTCAGCACTAGATTCAACGAACTATTGAAACAGAATAAACTGGCTTGTACACTCTGCCAGGAAGGTTTAATGATAGTGAAAGAGGTTACTTTTTTATATTTATAAATAAATATAGATTGTTATATATAGATTATTATTGCCCTTGTTGATAGCCTTTCGATTCTGAAATTTGGTTGTGCAAATAGAAAGATTTGCCTTCGTCAGTTTCGTATAGTAGAAGACCTGAATAATTTCGTACAAGACATGTCGGAAGAGGGAGACATAGAACTTGTCTGTAGGGAAATACTTCTATGTGTTGAATGAAAACTCGTAAAAATTCCTTTTTTCACAGTATCCTACCCCCACCACTATATGAGTATTAAAATTGATTTTTCCTTTCTTGGAACTAAAATATACGTTTAATTAGCAATCAAAGGAAAAATAAGAAAAAATAGAAAAATATATATAGAAAAATAATTTTATATTCGGTACCCATGGCCAGATGGTCTTTGCTCGTGTGTTGACTTATTCTTTCTTATGGTGGCTTTCTTTAAATTTTTTAAATTTTAATGGTAAAGAAAGCCAAAATAAGAACGAATAAGCTAACGCACAAGCCAAGAACAACTGGCCATAGATCTCAAATTGGACAAGTAATTTACTAAAACCAAGAAAATTTAGAAGGAAGATTGCCTATTATATAACTTTTTTCTAATTTTACCTTATTTGTTTTGATTGACAAGAATGGAAGGATTAATTTTAAAACTCAAATAGGGGTGGGGGTAGGATATGAAAAAAGTACCTTTTCTCTTATTGAAAAATGCAAAAATATTCAAGACTGTCTAAAATCAAAAACTGTTTTTTCTCTCTTTCCTTTTTCATCTAAAAATTCTGGTTTTTATTTCTTAACAGAGGTGGCTAGAATTCAGCCTTCCTATTTCCAACGTTTTTTCTTCTCCGCTACCACCTCCGCTAACGATGACAATTCTTAATTCGCCCACTTTTTTGGATTTTGTTCATTTCCTTACTATATTTACTTGATTTTTTTACCCAAAATTGTTACAATTTAATAAATATAAATTTAAATTTAATTGCTTTTAAAGAAGTTTTAATTTGTTAGCAAAATAAATATGTGTACGGTAAGCTCACACCGGATCGGTTTCCGGACCGGATCCAGTAAAAACCGGCCGGTTGGTGCCGGTCACTATTTTTTATAACAATTTTATTAAATTATTAATTTTCGAAAATTCATCTAGAGAACCGAAAATAGCACCGAAAAATTACCGAAATTATACCCTGTAACATAATTATTAAGGCACCCTGTGCCTTAATAATTTATAATATTGGTGATTTTGATGGTAAAATAAATTAATTTTAAAAATTAAAAATAAAATTATTTTCCTAAAGAATTACTTGATCGTTCTGAATTTGCACATGTTGAAAAAATCAAAACTATTGGTCCTTGCTATATGGCTGCTTCTGGGTTAAACCCTGATTTTAAAGACGGTTATCACTACATCCATATGAGCATTTATATCAGGCAAATTTCTTTTTATTTCATTAAATTTAAAAATTTGCTTCATTTTTAATATTTGCTTCATATTTTAAATATGAAGCAAAAACTTTTTAAAATTTTGCCTCATTTTTAGTTTTTGCTTCAGAATTGCTATTTTCAAAAATTCGAAGCACATTTTTTTGCTTCAGCAAAAAAAATTGAAGCAAAGTTCTGATAGTTTACATTTCATTTTCTAAAACTTGCTTCAAAACTTTTTTGCTTCATTTTTCAATTTAAATAAACTTATTTTCCCAACTTGACAATAGAATAAAAATAAACTTTTTTTTTGCAACTTTAAATGAAAGTTGCATTATTTTTCAGTTAATGGAATTTGCTATTGCTGTACAAAATGCATTAGCCTTCTTCAATCAAGGCAATTAAAATTTATTTTTTTTTAAATATTATTTTTTAATTATTTAAAAATTTTCAAGATCTTCTCAATTTTGAATTTGAATGTAAAATTGGTTTAAATATTAATTAATTTTTAATTAAAAAATATTTTTAATTATTTAAAGGTGTTATTGGTACCACAAAACTTTATTATGACATTTGGGGTGATACAGTAAATATTGCTTCCAGAATGTATCAGGTAGAAAATAAAAATAAACTTGAAGCAAAACAAACTTATAAATAAACTTGAATATATATTAAACTTTAAAAAAATAAACTTGAAATTAAACTTTATTAAAATAATAAACTTGAAGCAAAATAAATAAACTTGGAAAATAAACTTGAAACTAAACTTGAATTAAAATAAACTTGAAATTAAAATAATAAATAAATAAACTTGAGCATATATTAAGCTTGAAAAAATAAACTTGAAACTAAACTTCAATTAAAATAATAAATAAACTTGAAGCAAAACAAATAATAAACTTTTTTAAAATTAAGACTGGAGTAAAGAATCGAATCCAAGCTTATTGACAGATATGATTTTGAACATAGAGATCATATTTGTTACGTATTCACGTAACAGAATAATTGTAGCCTACTAGGTTAACTAACAATGTGCTTTATCACAAGGGTAGAAATACAATAGCAAGAGTACAATAGGAATAAGACTGTGTGTTGGAGATAGACTATGTTGTTGGTTGTTGACGTTGGTTGTTGTTGTAGGTTGGTTGTAGATTAAGAATAGGTTCTAAGCGTCTAAAAGCTAGCGCTTTTATACTATACCTAACACCTCCCTCCTTTAATTAAATTTAGACTTTAATATTTTTTAATTATTTTGATTTAGACTGTGTATTTTTAACTATTTTTTAGAATTTTCTTAAATTATTGGACTATGACAAAATATCTCCAACAAGAAATACATACAAAGGGCCAAAAATACAATATATATACAAAGGGGGACAATACAAAAAATATTTACATATAACAATATTATCACAAAATTTATTTATTTACAACAACATCATGGCTCATCTTCATGTTCGACGTCATCTTTTGTTCCTCGACTGTGTTTTTCTTTTGATACATCTTTCATCATGGACCTAGACTCCATTAGACTATTTTCAAGATTTTGACTAGGAATTGAACTTTTCATAGTTTTAAGACTTTCTACAGAATCCGAATAATTTTCATTTGGTTTCATAGACTGTGGCTTTCTAATTTGCCAATCTTCTCTACTAACTATGCTTTTCAATCGAGGGACTTCGATTTTCCATTTTTCTTCGACTTTATTTATAATTGTCCCCGGTAACCAGACTATTTTTCCATTTTTATTTCTATTCATGACTAAGACTTTCATGTCTTTTTCGAATTGACTAGGCTTTTGCCATGTTTTTGGTTTTTCTTTTTTTATTAATACTTTCTTCCAATTTTGTGGTTGAATATGTTTTTGGTTGAATTTGTTTGAATTCTGATTTTTACAATTTTGATCTTCAGGACTATTGAGATTTTTATTCATTCGACTTTTATTCAGACTATTTTCTTTACTATATTTTCTAATGAGAGGCGAGCTTGTGCCGAATTTATTCAACCATGGTAAACCCATAAGATTGACTTGTCCTTTAACAATATGGACTTCTTCTACTGACCCTTTGCCTAATATTTCAACTAAAACTTTGACTTTTCCTTCTATTATGTACTCTGTTCCTCCTATACCAATTCCGGTATAACTGACTTGACTTAATTTTGGACTACCTAGTTTTTTCCAGGTTTCTTCATTAATACAACTAATCTGTGATCCCGAATCTACTATCATTTCGACTGGTTTATTATTCAATTTTATTGATTCGGTGATCCATTTTTCTTTAATTAGAATATTAAATGCTAACCCCGATATAGGGGTTAGCCTTGATATTCAATGAAGCTTAACTTTGCTTCTAAAAATTATTAAAAGTTGATTTTGTTACCAATCGACTCAGACTCAAAACAAATTGATTGGTAACAAGCTTCAATAATTTATACAAACAAAGTTATGATGTCCGCAACTTCCCTCAAAATCATAGTTTCTGAGAGAAATTATTAGAACATCCAGAACAAACCAAAAATCCTCATTTAGGTCACAAATTCTATGCTTAGCCCTTTTTCCAACCTCAATATTTTTACGCAATTCTTCCGCGAGGCATGGCCCAACACATTTGACGAACTCTTTTCCATCGTCATTAAAAGCATCGTAGTGTTGATAGAATTTATTACAGTACTTTAGCCCATAACCAATTGGATATCCATTGTCTCCACAATTTGCCTTTCCCTCGAATTTTAAATACTCATTGCAGACTTCAACGTCCTTAAATATCTCGTAAAATTAAAAAATTAATTTTCCCTCCAGAAATATTTTCCCAAACCTTTGGCACGCATTTGTCCTTCCCTTGCCCGCCCAAAGGCATGCAGACTTCTCCTTCATGACAATCCAAGTTCTCACATTTAGTAGTGTTATAATTAAAGCCAACGCGCGGAATGCAATTTTCGTGGCCAATACTACAACATAAAGGTGGTCCGTGCACACAACAAACTCGCTCTCCATCATTTATACAATACCCGCCATGTTGATCATTGCAATGTTCTAACGCGTAGGCAATCAAGATGAATGTGAAAAGAATGGCGAGATGGGCGTTCATGTTGAAATCTTTAAAAATGAGTATTTTAAGAAGCATAAAAATTGTTTTAAAATTAAAATAAAATTGTCTAGCAATGAGATAGAAACTGTCTAAACTCAGACAATTAAATAATTAAAAACTTTTATTAAAACTTTATTTTTTGGGAAAACTTACAATAAGAACGTTTAAAAGCTTAAAAGATGTATATGGGATGAAGCTGGGAAGATGGAATAATGGAATTGTAATATTTTGTGGGTAAAATGAAGAATCTTATATAGAGAAAATTACATCAGATTTAAAAGTATGAAATGACACTTTCAAAAGGTTAAAAGATGAAATAAAGGACATTTTAATTAAAGAAATGATAAATTAGGAGAGTAAGCGAAAGATGAGCAAGCAAAAATATTTAAACAAAAATGAGTAATTTATAAAATTATCTCTAAATTATCTTTATATGCCGATCCTCAACAGAAACGAAAAGCAAAAACTTAAGCAAAGACTGAACTAATTTGTGTTAACATACATATTTTCGCTTTCAATTTATCTTCCATCCAATGGACATAAACATTAACTAACATAGGTATAATTCATTATTACACAACAATAGTAAAAAAGACAAATTCCACGTTATTCTCCTGCTATAAAATAACAGCATTAAAGATCAACACCATATTTTAGTGTTGATCTTTAGGGTAGGACTTGCAGGCCATTTAATTAATTGATATCTACAAAAAGCAAAATTTATAGGGATGTTTTTAATTGAATTACTTAATTGAGTTTTACGTATAGAAACAATTGTAAACTTTAATTAAAATTAATTAATTTAAATACAAAACTTTTTACAATACAAATTAAATTACTGGCGCGAGACTGTTTTGAGTCTTGACTCAAGACCTTTTTATGCTACAAAATTATAAAAAATATGCCAAAATATGCCAAATTTAAAAATAGGGAAAAATAGGGAGAAAAGGACGTCAAAAATAGGGCAAAATTATCAAGAAGTGTCTAATCTTTGTGTGTTGGTATTTGGACCAGGGGTGTCCGAAATTGCGGATTACATAAATTGCGGACACCCCTGATTTGGAAAGCAACTAAATTATTTCGCCTATTTGAATAAATAAAAATATAAAAAACACAATATTCCCGAAAATATTTATACAAAAGATTAAAAGAAAAACAGAGAAAATAAAAATATAAATATACATAAAACAGTGAAATTTACAAAAGAATATATTAGAAAGTTGAAAGAATTTTTTTGTTTTTTTAGATTAAAATTTTTTATGTTTTAAATATTTTGTTTTTTTGTGTTTTTCGATTTTTGAATTTTAAAATAATTTCTAAAGTAAAAATAATAAATGAGAAAAGGATCAGTTACAGTTTTCTTACGGTTCCAAAAAATCGACCGGTTCCGTTTCTGGAACCGCGATTTGGGTAAGTTATATTGACATTCTTTTTAACTTAAAAATAGTTAAAATCTCTCATTTTCTTTAATTTATCCATATCATTTAGCCTTAGAAGCCTTAGAAATTTAATTTTGTGTTCATTCGACTCAACTCGATAAAGATAATTCAAATCATATCAAAATTGACTAGACTCGACTTTTACAAGGATTGGGATAGTTTAAGGTATATTTCATTCATGGATTTAATGACTATATTTCCTTAATTAATCATGATGAAGTAACTGGCCCTTTTCTCTAAAACTAAATAAAATTTAAAAATAATATGCTGAAATAACTACCCCTCTCAACCACCCCAATTGCAGCAACCACCCCAATTCATTGCCGAAAAGTATAAAAGCTTAAAATTTAATTCGTTTTGCTTAGCTTTTCATATTTGGCTTAAACCATTCTTAAATCTTGGTTGCTTGTTAAATTACTGTGCCCAGGGTAATTATTTCAGCATATACGGTAGATACATAAATAAATGAAAAAATCCTAATTTTCAAACACTTCTTCCATTGCTTGAAGAATTGCTTCAACAACATAACTAGCTTGTCCAACATTAATTAATTTTTTTCTGTTTGATTCTATGCATTTCGGACAGTATAGATGATTAAGATTAGAGCCTTTTATTCAATTTTCTAAGCAATCTTTATGGAAAACATGACCACATCCAATTTTTACTGCATTTCCAGTAAATTCATTCCTGCATCTGTTGCATCTCTCGTTTTGTCCCAAACTTCTATGGGGAATTTCACTACCACTTAAGATTACCACTTAACAGAGCACGCATTCTTGTCTTAAAGGAATATTTTTATATTTTTAAAATGTTAATAAACGGCGTTGATGAATTCAAAAAAAATATTTAAATTTACTTTGCATTTTTCTTTTTAATCGACCAATATGTTCTTTAAGAAGGGGTTCAGATTTATCTTTAAAATACAAGACTAAATTTTTCTTTTCTTCATCAGTCATCCTATTAACCTTCTCCATAGGGTTTTCGTCTCCATATAAAAATCTTAATGCATTATATATAAATTTCTCCTCCTGAAATACTTGTTTAAATTAAAAAATTATATTTAAATAAAAAGGCTAATTAAAATTTTTTTTAAATATTTAAACAATTTAAGTTAAAACATTTCATGAAGGAATCAAAATGAAAAAATTAAAAATCGTCTATAATAAAGGTTTGGCGGTTTTTAATTTAATTTAGGATTTTTCGTACACTTTTGTTAGATTAGGAATTGTTAGATTAGGAAATTAGATTAGGAATCGGCACTGACAATACGTTAAGATTATAGTGATATTTAACTAATATCAGGTAATTTTTTAAACTATTCTCACCAGTACATTCTTTAAACAAAGTTTTAATATCTTCACTATCGTAATCATATGAATATGCAAGTGAGAACAAAATGAATGTTACAACTAGAAACATTTTGAAACAAAAATTCATTTTAAATTTTTGAATAATCTAAAAATTTATTATAAAAAATAAATAATTGAATTAACAAATCATTTCCTAGAATTTATCATTATTTTAAAATTTAGAATTAAAAAATATATTGAATATTATTAATAGAAAATCACAGGTACAAATTATTACGATATTTTTCAGTTATTTCCCATACAAAAGATTACAAATAGACAATGGCAAATAATGTTAAATGATTGAATGGGATTTTCAGGGGTTTGGTACTGTTAGAGTGTGTTACGGAAGTGCTTTGTATAAAGCCCTTCAAGTTAGTTTAGTATAAAAGCCAGTGTCAGCGTCAGTCTAGTGGGATCATACTAGCCCGGCTAAATAGTCCCCGATGTTAAGTATCACCGGTTTCATTATCGCCGGTTCAGTCTCCGCTAGTTCAGTATTCGCCGTTTCAGTATACTGCCAAAGGGGGACGTTTCAGTATAAAGGAGAAAAGCAGTGGTTTTTGGCAAGTAAGACGAAGTTTGAGTCTCAGTGCATTTTTGTTTGTTTTGCTGTATGTTTGTGTTTGATGTCGACGACCGCGTTCAAAACAATGTTTGGTAATAGTCTAGTTTATGCCCCCCCCTTTTTTCCTTCCCCTTTTCAAGTCTCAAAATGGTCAAAAAGGATTATTATAATTTACAAAAAGGATTATTATAATTATAAAAAACAAGTGAAAAGTATAAATAAGAATGGAGTGTAACAGATTCTCATTCTCAAAATAAAATGGAGCAATTAAAAAATTTCACGGACATCGATTTATGTAAAAAGTTACTGATGAGTGATAAAGATTTTGATGATTGGCTTGTAGAGCTTGGACTTCTTCATGGGAAACGAAAGTGTGAAGCATGTGGTGGTCGAACATCCATACATATTAGTGAGGGTCAAAAAAGGATTAGGGAAGGAAAAATCCTTTTTGACCATTTTGAGACTTGAAAAGGGGAAGGAAAAAAAAAGGGGGGGGGGGGAATAAACTAGACTATTACCCAATGTTTTATATGAAAATTAATTTTTAAGCGCCGAATTTTTAAAATTATTTTAAAAATATTTTATAAAAATTGTATAGAGATGAATATTAATTTTTAAAACAAAATGAATAAAAATAGGGAAATCATTGGCTATAAATAAACACCAAAAAATGATAAAATAAATACGCCCATGGGGGAGGCGGACTTTGTTGACATAAAATAATTAATTTACATAAATTGTAGCCGAAAATTTAAAAAATTTAATGACTCAAAACGAATTTATTGTCCGAAATGATCAAAATTAATTCAGTTTAAAACACATTATTTTTAATACATCCCCGAGAGTTACTATAAGACCGACAAAATCATGATCCAACCGAGTCAAAATATATGCATCTAAATTTGTAATAAGTTTAGCTACTTTTTTTGTATGGTAATAAATTTAGAAAACAGATTACCCGTCGCATAATGAGGCAATTACGGAAGTTCATTTCTATAAATATTTTCTCGTAATAGATTTTAGAAGATCAGATCGAAGTTCGGTGTGTGTACATTATTGATAGTTCTTTATTCAATCTTATCAG